>CATIWK010642164.1:0-13823 GCA_949634005.1 Mallotus japonicus | reverse complement strand
TGGTAATGGAAATAGATCAAAGTTTCATGAACAAAAAATGTATTGCATCAATTAAATGACAATGTCCAACTAGAGTAGAGAATATGATTACAAAATAAGATGATTACATTTTAATGGCTCCAAAGAATAATACAGAACTATAGTGTCAAACATGAATTCACAGCTGCAATATAACTCAATCACTAACTATAATTTATTTTATGCTCCTGTTATGATCACAAAGTAGTTACACATGCTGCTGCATAAAATTTAAAAAGAAATGCAAATGCAACTAACCTACTTCTTAGCTACACTGTTATTAAAGCTTCCAAAATAAATTGCTGTCGAAAAAGAAGGAACTGAATAAATCTAAATTCAACAAGTTGCAGTGACTCAACTCATAGTATTTGGAAAGTTTAAAATTACACCCATTCAATTTGATTCTACTTATTTAGTCAATTCTCAGTTGCCAATATCCAAAATGATGATTTGATCATTGGCACCCATCACATATTAAAGATTGATTTGCTAGTTTTCTACACTACAATAAGCTTAGCTACTATAGGTCAACATTCAATTTTCACCAGCAAACTATTCTACAACTAGCAAATTATTTTCAAAAAAAGAAATAATTAATTAATTAAATAAACGAATCTGAACCAAAACTAGGAAAAAATCAAAATTAAAAGTTAATTAAGCATAAAAACCAAAAAATAAAACCCTAAAAATGGAATCAATTAACTGAAAGGGGGAGAGAAAGAGAACCATCGCTTTGTTCATTTTCAAACTCAGCAAACTCCCTTTGAATAGCATCGTCAATAATTTAGCAAAAGTGCCTTCTTTCGGTTTAGAAATGGAGGCATTTGAGACAATTGTGTTGTTGGTAGTGAGCTTGAGCTGATCTAACCCAGTTAGTTCAAGAGCAAGTAAGAAGGAAGTGAAAAACAGAAGAAACACAATGAGATAGCAAAGAAAAAAGACATATCATCAAACATTACAGAACAAAAATAGAGAAAATTTTTACATCAAACATTACAGAACAAAAACAGAGAAAATTTTTACTTCTTTTAAAAAAAAAATCAGATTCATACCTCAATGTTGATGAAGAAGCATAGATGATGATGATGATGATTATTTGCAAAATGATTCAAGAATCGAATCAAGCAAGAAAGCAATCAGGAGTTGTCGAGGACGCTAAAGAGCTTTTTAATGGATAAAAATTAGAAAGAAAAAAATAAAATTCAGAATCTGATAAGAAAAATTGGGTAAAAGTTTGAGATTGAGAGAGGATAAAGACAGAAAGAGAGAGAGAAGGGGTGAGGTATAGAGAATTTCCCTTATTTTAATTTATATTTCTTATCTTATATTTTTTTTAGGAATAGAGGAATTTAAACCCTAAAGTTTTAGAAGAAGCGCGCTGTGAGCTTTTCTCTTTTTATTGCGACCGGACTTAATTACTTATAACGACAGAGTTTTATAACGGTCGCAAAAGATGGTTACTTTTGCGACCGTTCGAAAAAGAGGTCGCTATAAGTATCTTTATTGCGTCCTTTTCACACACCGGTCGCAAAAATTGGTCGCTAAAGCCTCATTTTCTTGTAGTGACGTCCAAAAGTTAAGCTTACTATTTGAACCAATTAACCATCTAACCTCAACCCCAAGATTAGTGTAAACATGCTTGATGGAAGACCACACCGATGATTGAAAGTAACTATCTTTAGGCAAACCTGATGGATAAAGAAAACGATTTCGCAAAACCAAACTAGCAAAACCATCTAAGGTAATCAAATGCCAAGCTGATTTACTTAGCATAGAGCTCCTTCAACTGCTTAATGCCAATTCCACCTTCCTTGAAAGGCATGCAACATAAACGCCAAGGAACTGTAATAAGTTTCTTATTATCAACCGAACCTGTCCATAGGAAATTGCACATGCTACGCTCCATGAAAGAAATTAAACTGTGAGGCCACTTATAAACTGCAAAAGAATGAAGAAGGGAACTAGTAATGACTGATTTAATAAGAGTTGGACGCCCTACCATTGACAAAGTACTCCCTTTCCATTTAGAAAATTTGTTACAAATCTTATCCGCCACAGGCTTCAAAAATATTTATAAATAAAATTTTAATTTTTTTTTTTGAACAATTGGGAGGTGAAGGGGAGAGTAGGGGAATTTTTTTTTTTTTACTTGATAAGGGGAGGGGATTTTGAACCTTTTTTTTTTTTTAAAGGTAAGGGGTGGACAAAAGTCCAAATCAATTTATTTTACCCCATACCTACCCCAAGGTTCAAGCCTGAAACGTCAAGCTGTAAACATTAGCTGATTATCGCCACACCCAGCCCCTTAGGGCAGGCAATTATAGTTTTTATTAGAACTTTAAATTCCTAATACAAACTTAGTTTCTCTTCTTGTGCAAGGCATGTCTCTCCTTTACAATGCATAACCTCAAGCACCAGCTATTGGATTCTCAATTTGCCAAGGTGATTCAAAATGCATGACAAATATATTGAATTCCAAATTGTTGAGACCTAGAAACAGAATGGATGAAAATGGTAAGAAGAAATATGCCCCAAAGACGTAGTTCTATGGTATATTATGTACAGACTCCTGCCTTTACATCGTTTCTTGTCTTTTTTTTCAGTATCTTGAACCACGTGGTAATTAGAGAGGAAAAAGGTAACCTGGTTATTCTGTAGAAACCTGTCAAACAATAGATTCAATCTATTAGCAGGCCAACATTCTTTAAACATATGTAAATGAGTACCGAGAATTTTTTAAAATTCTTCCAATCAAGTTCAAAATCATTGGTGCAACATGAAATAGCAGGATGTTTCAAAAAAGTATAGACATAATTTTCACGATAATACGGTTTTACTTTTTATAATCACCAGAAAAGATGTATTTTCAAGATCATTTTTCCCCCCACTTTTTTCCTCTTTAGTATTATCGGTGGTTATGTTCCTCCATACAAGGTCCAAGTTGAACTTCCCATTCAACTGCCATTTGCTCCCAATAATGGCAGTGTCCTGTGTGGATTTCTAATTATTTTTAGTTTGGAGAAAAATATAGATTTTGCCAAAAGGATCATACATATTTAAGAGTCTCTGATGAGAGGTCATAATTAAGAAAGTCAACTAATTTTTGCTGCAGCTCCATTAATGTCTCATCTTCAATATTTGCATACATCAGTAACTCTGGCAACTTAACTGCAAGCACATAAAAAGACTCTTTATCCTCCAGATTTGTCATCACATATATATATCAAATAACTTTATGAAAAAAAATAGTTATAGATTTTACCAATGGTATTGTATGAAACAAGACTAAGCAAACGAAATCCAATCAGAAAAGAAGTCATCTTTCAAATAAAAAGTAGCTGACAGCTTCTTGAATATGAACAAAGAAAATTGAGACAGTCTACAATGCAAACTATTTTCATATATCATAGACAATGGACATACCAAACAGGCGTAATAGATGCTCAGCACCATATACTGTTGAGGGAGAGACCAAGAGATATGCACAAAGACAATAAAAGCAAAAGGCTTTTTAATAGATACGCAAAATGAACTGCATACTAATATAGGACTGCTAAATGAACAAGTTAAATCAAGGCTTTTTAACGGCAGTTAGCAAAATGAACTGCATAATAATATAGGACTGTTGTATGAACAAGTTAATTCAAGGTACCAAAAAAGCTGAGAAATCAAGTATGAGTAAAACACAGTTACCTTGCCCCGATGAGTGATAAATTCACAATCATCAAGAAGTTACTTCTTTAATATTGGTACAATTTGGAGATTCACAAGATTTTCCTCGGACGGAACACCTTTGTCATTACAGTTGGCAAACTATAACAAATCAAAGAGATTTTTATTGGAAAACTCTTCAGGAATTGTTGAAAAGTAGAAGAAAAAACCCCCAAAACCGACCGAATGCTCATGGTTGTCAACCATTACCTATTCCTTCTCAAGCTTGGACCCATATTTCCATGGATTTTATAGAACAATTGCCTAAGTCTTATGGAAAGGATTATATAATGGTGGTGATTGATTGGTTTACTAAATATGCACATTTTATTGCTCTTACTCGTCCACTCAATGTAGAAAAGGTAGCAAAAGCATTTCTTAATAAGGTTTTCAAGCTCCATGGTTTACCTTCTATGATTGTATCTGATAGGGACAAGATTTTTACAAGTTTATTTTGGAAAGATTTGTTCAAGCATCTTGGCACTGAGCTGCGCTATAGCACAACTTATCATCCTCAAAAGGATGGCCAGACTGAGAGGCTTAACAGGTGTTTGGAGAATTATCTCAGGTGCATGACCTGTCATAAACCTCATCAATGGTTTCAATGGCTGCCACTTTCTGAATGGTGGTACAATACATCTTTTCATTCTAGCTTACAGATGACTCCTTTTCAAGCTCTATATGGGTATGTTCCACCCTTATTACCTGAATTGCATATGCTCAACACTTCGGTGGCTTCAGTTTAGTCCCTCCTTCTTCAAAAGCAACACATGAATCAGCTTTTTAAGGAGCAACTGACAATGGCACAAAATCGAATGAAATAAAATACTGATAAACACCGGACTGATAGGGTGTTAAATGTTGGTGATTGGGTCTATTTGAAACTTCAGCCTTACAAGCAAAGCTCTCTGGCCTTGAGGAAGAATTTGAAGCTATCAGCTAAATATTATGGCCCTTTTCAGGTTTTGAAATGCATTGGTGTTGTTGCATATAAAGCCAATTCCACTATTCACCCTGTCTTTCATGTTTCTTTGTTAAAGAAGAAAGTTGGTTCTGCTATTCCAATTTCTCCCCACCTTCCTCTAGTTAGGCCGAAAGGTCAATTTAAGGTTAAGCCTAAAGCAGTTGTGGCTTCAAGAGTTATTCAACATCATAGGCAACCTGTGCAACAAGTTTTAATTGAATGGGTTAACTTGGATTCCACTGAAAATACATGGGAGGATGTTTCAGTCATTCAACAACAGTTTCCAGATTTCCACCTTAAGGACAAGGTGTCTTTCAACCACGAGGGTATTGTTAGGACCAATAGTCAGTGAATTTTGGTGTATTGCAGTATTAGTAATGTGCTGCTATGTTAGTTTTGATTGTTGCCCATGATGCAATTGTTATTAGCCTTCAATAAAGAAAGTTGCAAAGTAACAGAAATTGTTAGAGTTTGTTATAGATATATGAGCTATCAAATTGCCATTGGTTGTATAAAAATAGGTGAAGATTCTTTGTACAATCAGCAAAGAAAATAACAACAATTTCCTTATTTTTGCTCTGCAATTTGCCTCTCTCTTTGCTTACGACTTTCTTACTCTTTCTTTCTATTCAATCAGTCTTCTTCTTCTTCTTTCTTTTCTTTATCTTCTATTCTTCTCTCATTTCTTTCTTGTTCCGCTGCTAATTTTCTTGTTGAGCTCCATAACTGTGGGTCTTAACAATATTCTAACCCCCAAAGCCTTAGCCTAGTGGTGGAGGCTTGGGGGTGTGGGTTGAAGGTTGGCGTTTTAATACCCCTCCCCCCTCAACCTCCCCACTTTGATCAAAAAAAAAAAAAAAAAAAAAAAAAACAATATTCTAAAGCATAAATTCTACAGTCAATTAAGCTGAGAATACAAAACCAACCTCAGTGAGGCTCAGAATTTGGATGTAGATTTTTTGTTTCTAGTTACAAATGAGAATCAGAATTTAAAACTATATATATGTACACTTTTAGAAAGGGCGCAAAATTTGATGATGGGCACAATTATTAAGAGTTATCCCTGAAAACCTTATTTAATTAAACCTTATATACACAAATATTTGTACCGTTGAAAGATTCTAATTAAATTTAATGGTTAATCCTTTTTAAAATATATACATGTCAGGTTCTATCCTCACCTTCTTTTTTTAGTTAAGAAAAATACATGGATTGATATGGCCTTTTTAGATTCTAATCCTGGGTATCGACATTTATTTTTGACCATCCATATTTGTTGGACTAATTAAGTAATAGTAAATTTTCACAGTGAATTAATATATTTTTCTTGTAATCAACGGTTATCGGTGAAGAACATAAGCATTTGAGCTAACTCTACTGGTTTCATCATAAGAAAGGTGTAGCGATTAAAATAACTAATTGGGCGTAAATAGGAAGGATCATGGTACAATTCAGTAATGATGTGCTAAAACCCTACAGATCGCGACAAGTAATACATTGATGAGTAAGTATCTTTTTCATAAGAAAAGAATGTACTAATTGTGAGTCGATCTTCCCTAATTAGCAAAATTAAATTAAATTAAATTATAAGAATAAATTAAAATAAATTTTCTACTTTTATTAACTTGAATTAAATAAATAGAATGAACTAAAGAGCTTGGGTTTATTTCACTAGCTAGAATTTGAATTACGGAATTAAATTCAACTATTTCATTAATCACAGTCAAAGGTAAATTATTTTATATTATTTAAAGTCTCTTTTGAGATTATTCAAGTATGTTAAGTTTAATTCATAACCTATTTTAATAGTTACTAATTGATCAAAGCTCATTAGTGCTTTAATAATTAATTTGATACTTCATGAAGGATTCACCTATTTTTGTGGTTGAGCTTTCTTAGTCTTATGAGTTAGAAGCTAGCAAATTACTCAATTTTCCTTAATAACAATCTACCCATAAATGTGTAATTAATCTGACCCTTAATCAATTACAAAACAATATTAAGCACAACTCATAAAATTGACTAAAAATTAATTTATTGATGAGAAATAAAAATTCTAACAAGTCTAACTAACTACTCCAAAATCAAATTCTAAATAATTTAGCTACTCATAATAAATTATTCAAATACTACAAAGAAATCAAGCATGATATAATAGATAGACTGATGTGAACGAGCTAGCTCTACAGTTTATGGAGCAATTGGATCGTCGTAAAAGGGTTAGGGTGCGCAATAGTGCTTCAAAAGGCCATAACTTTTGACTATGGATGAGTTACAGAGCCTATAACATATCAAATCAAAGTTTATTCATAGATCTATATGGCACAAGGTACACATGTCAAAGCCCTTTTTCAAGCTCAAATTCGACTGTTTGAAGCTATTTTAGGGGCTTTGAAGTTTTATGTCTGATTTTTTTTTATTTTAATCTTTTTTTAGCCCTTTTGGCCCTTTTATTTTTAGGGTTTCGTTCTAAACACTATTTATTTGTTAAGTACTATTTTGGAGATAGGTTTTGACAATTTTAATTTAGAATTCTATTTCTCTCCAAATTTCAGCGTTCTTTAGATACAACGAATTTGATACCTATTTCCTAGTATTCATGAATCAACAGGTTATAAAAGATTGAATTTATGACATTCTAGTTTGAATTAACAGATTTTCAATATTATCCCTTTTATTCATAGGCTTCTGCTATGTCATAAATGAAGAAAAAAGAAAAGAAAAAACTCAATTAAACTCTTTTCGATCTTTAATCCTCTTTTAGCTCTTCAACCCCACACTTAGATTTTTTTGATGAATAGATTTATTGTTTAATATTTAAGCAATAAATATATGTAAGATGTGCATACATTCAAAAAGAAATAAATGAGAAGGACTTTTGTGATGTACTCAATGTATTTTTTAATATAGTTTGCAACTGAAGAACGAGAATAAGAAAAAAAAAAGGCAGAAAATTCCTACCTCAAAAAAATTTAGGATATTTTTGTTAGAAAAATGTCTAAGACGTATATGAAATTCCACTTTTCTAAAGATAATATTTACAGTGTGCGGTTCGCTTCTATGACACAATGAAATTTGATTTTTTGTAATGATATTTTGTACAAACTTAAATGATATCAAAAGTTAATTCATAAAAAAAACTAATCTTTATATTTATAGAAGATGAATAGCTTCTTATAACTAGCAATAGTTGATAACCAAGCCTAAATGGACCACCTAAAAAGCTCACAAAGCACCTCCCAAAACCTAAACTAAAGAGCACCCACGGGCCACACCAGAAGACTAAGAAGCCCAGCTCACCAGTAAGCCCAAAAGAAGAAAACATCTTCTTCCTTAAAAATATGGTCACTCTCGCCTCTGGTATTAGACAACCAGCACAGCTGATGAAGTAAGCATGGATGACCACGCCCGACAAAGCAGAGACAGCTACGCCTAAAACCCCAACAGTACAGTAACAACGGCCGCGCTTTGCCAAGCCACGCCTAACCAGAAGACGACGCCCAGCTCAGCAAAGGATGGAGACACAGTCACGTGCTCCATACTAGCCACGTGTTCCATACACACCAGAGAACGAATATATGAAGGTAGAACCAGAACAGGTATGGATCAAGCAACCCAACACTCATTAACTTTCCCTTATTCTCTCTAGTTCCTTCTTAGCTAACTTGGGCATCGGAGGTTGTTTGCCGGGACCCCGTCCGGCGAGCATTCTCACTGGTTCTTCTCTCTCGCAGGCCAGAAGTTGGAGACCGAAAAACCAAAAGTTATCAGTGGTGCGGCCAGCGTTAGACCCATGACAGCGCCACCAGAGAAGGATAAGGGGCAGTCTAGCCAAAAAACTCCTGAACCTACCCTCACTAGACCAAAAGCCATTGAAACACCTCACACGAACCTCTCTGCCTTTCTTGACCAAAGCTCGCCATTGCACATCAACACAACCTCTCACCAATCACTCCCCAAAACCAGAATCCCAACTTTACCATACCACCATGATCATGACAGCTCTCCAAGAGCTCACCGCGGTGGTCCGAGACCTTAGAGACGTTACAAAAGCCAACCAGAATGTGCATGACTAGCAAAGTGTAAGGGCTGAGGATGATCCCCAAAATGCCTTACCAGAGGTCCATAGACACACCATCGACCCACAGAAAAGAAACACCTTGGAGCACCGCTCACAAGGGGAATATAAGAGCAAGGTGAAAAGCAAAGCTCCTACAGATGAAGAAGAATCGATGGGATTTACTGGGCAGGTTGGAGCTTACATGGACCCAGCCCAGCTGATGCAGACGATTCAGCAGGTAATCAGAGGGATGAAACCAGAAGGCGAAGGAAAGGGTTTCAACCTCCGGGATACCTCCCCTCTCTCCGAGGTAATCCTGAACGACCCATTCCCAGACAAGTTTAAAATGCCCCCCCTTGGCTCCTATGATGGTTCAACAAACCCAGTCAACCATGTAAACACTTACCAAACCACCCTACACCTACAATCCATAAAAGACTCTGTCCTCTGCAAAGTCTTTCCCATAACTCTGAAAGGAGTGGCTTAGGAATGGTACCAAGGGCTAGAAAGTGGTTTCATCGCCAGCTTCGCTCAGTTATCCCAGTCATTCACCACTCATTTTGTGACCTGCATTCCCATCAGAAGGGTTTCAGCAGATTTGCAGAAACTATTTCAGAAAGAATCAGAATCACTAAGAGATTCATCAAAAGGTTCAACAAAGAGGTTGTTCAGGTCGATGACTTGGATATCCTTATAGCCATAAAAGCTCTAGCAGCTGCAACCATTTGCAAACCACTCTACAACTCACTAACCTTGCTTCCCCCAATGACGTTTCCTGAACTGATGGCTAGGGCTTCCCAGCATATCAGGTTGGAAGAATCAACTATAGCAGATGGGAACCGACTTGACAGACGAAAACCCACCGTTTCCATTCACAATGGGCAAGGCAAAAATGATGGGGAATCAAGAGAAGAAGAGAAGAGGGAACCCGAATACAGACATCAGAGAGGGATAACGGAAGATAGGAGGATCGACAGACATCCCAAATGCCCTCCATTTCATACCGAACCGTACCCACAATACCCATATGTCCTTCTCAACACCTCCAGAAGAGGTTTATTGATGTGGATTAAGCAGACTGGAGAGCAAGTGAACTGGCCAAGAAAGATGGACTCTCGATCCCTCAGAAATTGAGACAAATACTGTGAATTCCACAGAGGAACAAGCCACGATACCAAGGAATGCCTCCAGCTGAAAGATAAAATCTAGAGACTAATACGGACAAGACACCTCCGGAGATTTTTAGGCGAGCCTAGGAGGGATGGCCGTTTTCCCCCAGGGAGAATGGCAGAGGAAAAAGGAAAGGAGAAAGAAGATAAGAGGATCAGAGAGGAGCCCAAGGCAATGATAAACATGATCTTGGGAGGATCACCCCAAGAGGGAATCCCTTATAAGAAGAGGAAACATGCTAAAGGTATGTATTCCGCAATCATCGGTCCATAAGAGCAGCAGGTCACATTCTCAACCAAAGATGGAGCATGGTTAGATGGACCACACAAAGATGCCTTAGTGATAGACGGGAGAATCGGTAGCACCTTGCTGAGAAGAGTACTGGTGGATAACGGAAGTGCAATAAACCTGATGACTTTCAGTGTTTTCAAGGCCCTAGGCAAATCAGTAGCCGATCTCCGAAGGGTATCAAACCCCCTGGTTGGGCTGGGAGGAACCTCCGTTCCAGTCCAAGGATGTACGGTATGCACACTACAGCTTGGTGAGGACGGACGGTATGAGGAGTTCCCTGTCGCTTTCATGGTGGTGGATATACCATTTGCTTACAACGTAATTCTGGGAAGACCCTTCCTCTATGACACGTGCGCTAGCACCTACATCAGATATCTCATAATGAAAATCCCAATAAAGCGAGGAGAACTATATGTCAGGGGAAACCAGAGAGCCTTAAGAGAAGCCTGCATGGTAGCGTTGAAAGGAATAACAGAATCCTTACCTATGGAAACGCTAGGATCGAAAAGAACCGAGGAGAACCAACCTGGACCAGTAGGGGAAATAGTAGAGCATACTATATCAGAGGGAAAAATAGTAAAACTGGGGGTTGAAATGGAAGAATCAATTCGTCATGATGTGTTATTGATGCTGAAACAAAAAGAGGAATCGTTCGCATGGTCTCCAGAGGATATCAGGGGAATCGGCCCATAAGTAATAACTCATAGGCTGAACATAGACCCTTCGGTAAAACCCGTAAAGTAGATTTAAAGGAGACAAGCGCCAGAGAAGCAAGTGGCCATATCAGAAGAAATCGACAAGCTCATAAAAGCGGGCTTCATCAGGGAAGTATACTACCCTGACTAGTTATCTAACGTTGTGCTGGTTAAAAAATCTAATAACAAATGGAGAATGTGTGTGGATTTTACAGATCTCAACAGGGTTTGCCCAAAAGATAGCTACCCCCTCTTGAGTATCGACCAGCTTGTAGATTCCACAGTAGGGTATGAGTTGTATAGCTTTATGGATGCATACGCCAGCTATCACCAGATCAGAATGAGTAAATCAGATGAGGAAAAGACTTCCTTCGTCACCAATAGCATGCCCTTTGGTCTAAAAAATGCAGGGGCTACGTATTAGAGACTGGTGAACCGGATGTTTAAAAATTAGATCGGCAAAACGGTAGAGGTATATGTGGATGACATGATCATAAAAAGTGAGAAAGGAAAAGACCATGCCAGAGATTTGAAGGAGGCATTCGATATCCTGGATGACTTCGGCATGAAGCTAAACCCTGACAAATGTGTATTCGGAGTCAAAGCTGGGAAATTCCTCGGTTTTATGATTTCACAAAGGGGAATCGAAGCAAACCCAGAGAAGATCAAAGCAGTGATGGAAATGAAACCTCCACACACCATCAAGGAGGTTTAGAGACTGAATGGGCGAATCACCGCTCTGGGTCACTTCATATCCTGCTCGGCCAAAAGGTGCCTCCTTTTTACCAAACACTCAAATGTCTTAAGAACTTCAGGTGGACAGATGAATGCCAGAAAGCATTCGAGGAACTAAAGTCATTCCTCAGTTCCCCACCTCTCCTCAACAGACCCAAACCAAGGGAATCACTATATATGTACCTTGCAACCTCAGGGGAAATAGTAGCCTCAGTACTGATCAGAGAAGAAGGAGATGAGCAATTCCTAGTATACTATGTCAGCAAAGCATTAAAGGGAGCAGAAACCAGATACTCAAGAATGGAAAGCGTTTGCCCTAGTAATCTCCGCGAAACGGCTGAGATAGTATTTTGAAGCACACCAGATCATAGTCAGGACAGATCAGCCTTTACGGAAAGTGCTCTAAAAGGCTGAGACATCCGGAAGGATAATGGAATGGGCTACCAGATTAGGGGGATACGGAATCTCTTATGAACCCAGAAAAGCTATAAAGGCACAGGTGTTAGCTGATTTCATGGTAGAAGAAGGAGAAATAAAAGGAGAACCAGAAAATGTGGCTGCAAACCCTTAGTTACTGTTTATAGATGGAGCCTCAGCACAATCAGCGGCTAGAGTGGGAATAGTACTGCAAGGGCCATGCGGAATAAGAATTGAGTATGCCCTCCGCATTCGATTCAAAACCTTGAACAATGTGGCAAAATATGAGGCAATGATCGCAGGACTTAATCTGGCCAAGGAAATCAGACCAGGGTCGATTGTTGTGCACAGTGATTCCCAGCTAATGATCAATCAGATGGAAGGACGGTTCACCGTAAAAGACAAGGATATGCTGAAATACCTAGCTATGGCCAATGGGATAGTGGAACAGATGAAAGAATTCGGGATAACGCTCAAGTTGGAGCAAATCCCCAGGGAATCCAATCAGGAGGCGGACGCACTCTCCAAGATGGCATGTGAGGAAAACCCACCCCCAAGGGAGTATTGCTGGAAACACTAATGGAACCCACCATCCTCAGCAAGCCAAAAGTATTCACCATTGAGGAACAGGGATGGATGAAACCCTTCATTGCATCGCTTGATTCGGGGATTCTCCCAGAGGATAGGGAAGAAGCTAGGAAGATTCAACGGAAAGCGGCTCACTATTCATATAAAGACAGAGTATTATTCAGGAGGTCCGCCACCCACCCTTGGTTACGTTGTGTCACGGAGGAAAAAGGTGACTACATACTGAGGGAAATCCACGAAGGAATCGGGGGAGCACATGAAGTTGCTAGCACCATAGCCCGGAAAACCCTATTACAAGGATATTACTGGCCAATAATCGAAGCAGATGCAAGAGAATTAGTAAAGAAATATGACAAGTGTCAATATCACGAGAGAAACAACCACATACCTCCAGCACCGCAGTGGCCCCTAGGCATCTCCTGGCCTTTCACTCAATGGGGAATGGACATCCTGGGTTCGTTTCCTCCTTCAAAAGGGCAGAGGAAATTCTTAATAGTGGCAGTGGACCACTTCACAAAATGGGTAGAGGCAGAACCTGTAGCATCCATCACACAAAAGAAAATCACCAGCTTCTTTTAGAAAGAGGTGATATGCAGATATAGAATACCCAGGAAATTAATCACGGACAATGGGAAGCAGTTCGATTGCAAGGAATTCAGGGATTTCTGCCGAGGGCTGCACATTGACCTCCGATTTTCCTCGGTAGCGCACCCACAGACCAATGGCATGACGAAAGTGATGAACCGCACTCTGCTGCAGGGAATCAAGAAAAGGCTAGACCAGGCAAAAGGGGAATGGGCTGAAGAACTATACAGTGTTTTGTGGTCCTACAGAACGACCCCTAAAGGACAGCACCGGGGAAACCCCTTTCAGGTTAGCCTATGGCACTGAAGCAGTGGTACCAACTGAGATTGACCTCCCAAATTGCAGAGTGGTGATGTACTGTTATAACTCGGTTTTTATGAAATAAATTATAAAATTAAATATTGAGATTTGCAGTGTTAATAGTATTTTATTTTATTTTTTATTATTTTATTATTTTATTTATTTGTGATATCTAGTTATTTTTGAATTTAATTAAATTTTAGTGTATTATTTATTTTATTTTTATTTGGTTTTATTAATAAATTCAAATTTAAGCTAAATTTTATTGTATTATGTATATATTATTTAG
>CATIWK010641847.1:0-12620 GCA_949634005.1 Mallotus japonicus | reverse complement strand
TTGTTCACCTGAACAAACAAAATTTTCCCATCTGCCAAAAGCAAAGGAACAGACAGAACCAAATAATGCATCGCCTTTCTGGTATGCTCACTGCAAACAATCCATTTTCACATAATGACTAACTTTAGCT
The DNA here is from genome assembly GCA_949634005.1 of Mallotus japonicus. Classification (NCBI taxonomy): domain Eukaryota; kingdom Viridiplantae; phylum Streptophyta; class Magnoliopsida; order Malpighiales; family Euphorbiaceae; genus Mallotus; species Mallotus japonicus. Next base: position 12,490 of record CATIWK010641847.1, on the reverse strand, counting down.
TACTACTCCATGTCAACTGGGAAGTGTGTCTATATATGATGTCTCATTAAGGTGCTCTTCTCTTTTGGGAAGTTGAATTGAAGACCCAAAAATAGCCATCTTTTCCTGTAACGCATGGAGGTTATCATGCTTGTTTGCCAATTGCATGAGGATTTTGATCCGCCTGAAGGAAACATTGCTTGGTTTATGCCCTTTCTCTATCATCTGCAAGAAACACTTCTCTGCTTCCACCAACTTCCCCATATCACAAAGCAAATCAAACAGCACATCAGATACCAAGGTATAAGATCCAAAACCTTTCTCCATCATGTCATTCCACAGCTTAAGTGCCATATCTACATTTTCATGCCTCCTAAACAACCTGATAAGAAACATACAAGACTGTGTATTAGGCAAGCACCCGGCATCCATCATTCTCCCATACAAACTCCACGAGCTCCTTAAATCATTTGACCAATAATAAACCCTAAAGAACAGATTATAAGAAGTTGCATTCGGACTTAAACCCTTACTTGCCATCTCGTCCATCAAACTTAAAGCATCACCAAGCCTCTTCGCAATACAATAATTCCTAATAACAGCATTATAGGCTGGAACATCAGGATAACATCCATACTCCTTCATTTCATTCAATACATTTTTAGCTTTATCAGGTTGGCCAATCAACCCCAAACCTCCAATGATACTAGTGTACGTTATCACATCTGGTGATATATCCTCTTCTCTCATCTTCTGAATCACCTTATATGCCTTCTCCATTTCTCTACCCTTACAATAAACATCAATTAAGGAATTATAGGAAACAACATCAGGTTTAATATTGAATTGCCTCATTTCCTCAAAGAACAACTCCGCTTCCTCGGATGATTTCCAACCAGACAAAAGTATATTATAAGTCTGCAAATTAGGCTTGAACTCTTTCTTTAACCTATGATACACATTTCTAGCATCAGTCATGCTCTTTTCTTGACACAAAGTCCTCAACAAAGCATTATAACAAGTAGCATCCCAAACAGAAACAAACTTCTTAAATTTCTTAAAAGATTCAACAGTCTGCCTAACTGAGCATAATTTAGCAACTCTGCCTAAGACAACTTGTACAGTTCTTGGAGAAATCAAGAACCGATCTTTCCTCTTCATTTTATTCAAAACATCCCAAATATGATCATATTTACGACTTCTACCAAGAATATAAAGCATAGTATCTAAAGAATAAGGAGTATGATAGAACCCTTTTCGACTATCAGTTAAATTAAAGAATTCAAGTGCTTGTAGAGGGTTTCCATGGCTAAACCTGACCCTTTTTAATACTTTTTCGATTAAATCGTTAGAAAGAAAAATCCCAGTTGAGGTCAACGATTGTTTAAGGTTTTGAACCGAGGATGAGGTTGTTATGATTCGGTAGATCACTTCTACGTCGTCGTCTAGAGAGGTAGGTTCTGTGCTGGAGAAGAGACGAGCGACAAGGGGAATTGGGGTTTTAGAAACGTACCTTAAATTTAAAGGAAACCAGAGAAGTTTAAAAATCATTGTTTCTGTGGCTCTCAGTTCGATTTGTAATTTGATTAAGAGCAATTGAATTTGCAGACAGAACCAATATGGCCCGGTAAGCTCTCGCTTGACTGACACTACTGAGTACTGGACTGCACGAAGCGGGCGGGCGAGCGAGAGGCAGCTATAGCGACAATAAAAACGACGCTGTTTGGTTTGACGAGGTTTCCTTCGGCGCCTTTTTGCAATGGCTGAATGCATACAGTCAATTAACTTTTTAACACCTTTCAATTTTTATTGTTTTTAATTTAACTTTTAAATTTTTATTTTGAAACTTATTCACCTATATTTATATTTTTTTAATTCAATTTTATAAAATTTAATAATTTTTCCAAAAAAAAAAATTTAATCTTTATTTTTTTTACCTCCAGATAAAAAAGATTAAGCTCTATTTTTTTAATCTAAACTATTGCATCTAAAATTTATTAAATTCTAATTAATTTGATTCCATTTTAATAGAATTATTAGAATTACAAGAGTCTCTCACCAACTAATTTAATATTCACCGGAGTAATTCGATTTGACTTGGATATCCAAATATAATAATAAGAATATATAGTAAGAGTTTCCTAATAATAAATTTAACATTTATTGGATTTTAATTAATTTGGTTCGATCGGAGTAGAACCATAAGAGTGGTACAAGTACCCTTACCACTTGAACGTTTCCTAATAATAAATTTAACATTTATTGGATTTTAATTAATTTGGTTCGATCAGAGTAGAACCATAAGAGTGGTACAAGTACCCTTACCACTTGGTTCAAGTGGTAAGGGTTGAGCCCATGATCATGGGTTCAATCCTTAGGGGCTACGCCCTTAAGGAAAAAATCAGGTTTGAACTATCCGTCTTGGGCTGGTTAGTTCCAGCCACTGGATAGGCTCCCTGATGAGGTGGAGGGTTTAAATCCCCCTCCCCCCTCCACCTATTAAAATGTAATCGTTGTTCAAAAAAAAAAAAGAGCGGTACAAGTCTTACAGCAACTAATTTAACGTATTTGTATACACAACTTTTTAAATTTAAAATATTATTTAAACGAGACTAATCATTGTCAATTGATCCAATCTTATTGAAGATTTATTTTTTAAGTCAAAATAATTAGTTCTTTCTTTTTATAAATTCATAAGAAATATACATAATTTTTTTATGAATCTTTGAAAGTAATTTCTTGCATAAATCGGGCCATAATAAAACACATACACGTGTGATCCCCATATAATTTTGCTGTAATTTCTCTTGAAGTTTCTCTCTCAACAGTGATACAACTTTGGTTTAACAGAGAGTTTTCCTGGGGATGGATACTGGTTAATCCTACCCTTGTTTTTCTCCTTTTGTGTTCTTTGTTTCCTTTAAATAATATGATGTTTATATTTGTGTGTTTTCATAGTTTGATTTCTGATAGCTTTTGGTGCATATGGTTAGGCTGCTCTGCCGTCCTCTGTTTTCATAATTTTTGATGCAGACGGTTAGGCTCCTTTGTCGCCCTCTACTTCACGGGGACAACTGAGGTGTTTCGACTCGCTGCTTCTTCTTGGTCAGGCCTTTTCTCGCCACTGCATCAAAGGGTTATTACCCTTACAAGGCTTTGCAACTCTGCTATGATGGAAGGAGATCGTTGTCCCCGGAGATTGAATACCTTAGCCTGGAGGTTGATCTTCCTCTCTCAAATTTGCTTGCAGCTGCTCCCTCAGTTTCTGGACAAAATCATCTCGTTCAGTCCGGAGGATGCTGCTACTGCTGCCGCCGCATGACAATTATTCAAGCTTTCTCAACATATTAGGGTTTCAACCCTAAACTTTGATCTTGGGCTTATTTTTAAGACTGGTCCATCAAACTGTAAAAGCTTTATTGTGTTTTTCTTGATGTACTATTTGCTTAATTAATATATAATATCCTTTTATTTGGTAAAAAAAAATAATAAAACACATACACTAAATATAATTTCATTTATATCATAAATTATACCAAATACTCATATTTAGTACATAAAAATCTAGTCCAGACAAAAAAAAAATTCTCGTATATTAACACCCCAAAAGAATGATCTTTCTTTACTCCGACTAGAACATTATGTAATTTGGTGAAAATTTTTTAATAATATATATGGCATAATGCTACGCAATAATTAATATAAAAAAAAATAAGAAAGAAAGAAAGAAAGTAGCAGAGTTCTCTTCAGCAATGGTAAGTGATGTTGAGATGATAACAATAGATTATTCGGAAATACTGGACCATTGGTTAATAATTATAAGATGTAGGTGAGTCAATGACTCAAGCTACTAGTTGCAGTGCAATGGCTCAACCATACTCGATTACCCTTTCATAGGTTTTGACAAATGATAATCAAAACGTTGTTTGATCAAACATTTGAAAGTGAAGAAAATGAGAAAAACATGGTTTTTTTATTGATTAATTAATTTGTGATCTGAAGCATTTTAAATCAGCTTAGATTTAGTGTCACATCCTTAATTATAAATATTTGACACCAACCTCACCATCCTCATCAGTACATCACTTCATCACTACTAAAAGTACAATAAAATTCCCTTACCAAATTATTACCACCTTTTTATTTTTTTTAATCTTTAATCATCAGACAAGCAATTTGAAAACAATGGCTACTCAGTATTTGATTGTTATAATTCAGGTGCCAATGGAAAATTAAGGCAAAACCCCCCATCCTTCTTCATATGTTTAAAAAAAAAAAACCATGAAATTTTATATGTGATTACACTGGCGAGAAAATTTTATACGATAACAGAAAATTATTAAATATCATAAATTCCTTGATAAATAACTTTGTTTAGGGTTAACATTGATTGATAAATGTTTAAGCGAAGGGGGTTGTACCTTCGGCCATAACAAAGCCTAATCAACTGAAAATCTTTATAACTTTCTAAAATAAGTTAGTATATTGTGGTGCCATTACATAAATTACATCAATTCATAATTGGGGCTTTTGGAATTGTTGAAAGAATTTTCTGTATCTTTTGTTCAAATTATTTTTAAAATTTTTTGGAGGTTATTATTATTATTTTTTTTTTGAGAGAGGTTACTTTTCAAATTATAAACTTCTAAATTAAATTTCAATTGAGTATAAAATATCATAATTTAAAAAATAAATATTTGTAATAAAAAGAGTTTACTGGTTATTTGTTTCATTTTTTTACGTTTCTAAATCATAAAAAAAAGTATGACTGAAAAACAATTATTATCAGATTCTTGAATCTATGCCATAGTCTTTGGCTCTAGCTAAGTGTTCTCTCAACCCTCTCACCAGAGTTGAGTAGATCTATCAGTTTACAGTACTAGTTTAAACCCCGTTTTCTTCCTCCTTTCTCTTAATCCTTCTAACTTCTTGGCTCTTCTCAAATCTTTCCCATTTATCTCTATCCTCAATTACTATGAGTATACTCATTTGGAATTGTCAAGGGATTGCTAACAAGGCAACGATTAGGTCATTGTGAGATCTGGTAAGAAAACACAACCCAGATCTTGTCTTTTGACGGAGACAAAGTCGGTTAAAGCAAAGCTTGAAGTTTTGCTCAAAGCTAACCGCTTCGATGGAAGCGAATACATTTATCCGAAAGGCATCTCAGGCGGATTAGCGATCTGGTGGAAACAAGAGTTGATTGTTACAATAGAGACAAAATGCAAATATTTTATAGATCTGCACATCTCAGATGAGAATGACTAGTTTTTTACAGGGTTATACGGATCCCCGGAGAAGAAGGATAGACAAAAGGTCCTCTCTGATCTAGAGCTTCACACACAAGGCAGAAAAGCTCCATGGCTGCTAGTTGGAGATCTTAACTTGATAAAAAATGCAGATGAAAAACAAGGGGGGTGGACTTCCACTGGTCCCAAGGATCGATTCTTACAGATTTCATGGACAATGAGAATCTAGTAGAACTAGCGTTCAAAGGTCACGGCTTTACGTGGCACAATAGGCAATCTGGCAAGGCAAAGATCATGGCTCGTCTGGATAGAGCACTCGCCAACCCTAAATGGGTAAGTTTGTTTGAAAACTCTCTGGTTATCCATGAGAGCTTTGGGACCTCTGACCACCGTCCCCTGGTCATTAAGCGAGATTGGAGGCATTCTAAGGCTCATCGTGGGTTTAAATTTGAGTTGAAGTGGATTAAAGATCTAGAATGCAGAGATATTATCAGGCACACTAGGGAAAGAGACAAACATCATAGCCAGCAAAGGGGGTTTACTCAGAAGCTCCGGGACTGCTCCTTAACACTGAAGGAATGGAGCAGAGCAAAGAATGGAAACGCTAAGAAAAAAATTGAAGAAGCAAAGATCAGACTAAACGAACTTTATGAAGGGGAATTAAATGATATCTCAAAAATGAAGATAAACGGCATTCAACAACAACTTAATAGCTACTGGCATGAGGAGGAACTGTACTGGGCTCAGAGGTCTAAGCAGCAATGGCTGAAGGAGGGGGACAAAAACACAAAGTTCTTCCACCTCTCAATAATACAAAGACGTGCCAGGAACAGAATTATTAGATTAAGAAGCAGCAATGGGGAATAGTTAACAGATGGAAACAACATAAAAGAAGAAATCACTATGTTTTTCAAAGACCTCTACAAAGCAGAACATAGAGAAATAACCCAGGAAGTCACCGAAGTTATACCATGTCTGGTTACACAATAAATGAACCAAGCGCTAATTGCCTTAGTCATTGAAGAGGAAGTAAAGCTTGCGACAAACCAGATGGGAAAGATGAAGGCCTCGGGCCCTGATGGGTTTCCCAGAGCATTTTTCCAACAAAATTGGAACATTATTGGTACTGATGTTTACTCAGTGGTAAAGGATTTCTTCGTTACAAGTCATTTTCCTCTCAACCTAAACAAAACTCTTATTTCTCTTGTCCCAAAAACCCAAAACCCTGAAAAAGTGTCTGATTATAGGCCAATTAGTTATTGCAATTTTGCTTACAAGATAATAGCTAAAACAATGGCCAACAAATTCAAAAAATGTCTTGACCAATTAATCAATCAGTAAAAAACTGCTTTTGTCCCTGGCCGGTGCATCCAAGACAGTGTGATAATCACCCATGAAGCTATCCACCGAATGAAAACCCACAAGAATGGTAAGAATCACCACTTTGCTCTAAAGTTAGACATGGAAAAGGCTTATGATCAGGTTGACTGGGACTTTGTGGAACTCCTATTGGAGAAACTGGGCTTCAGCAGAACCTGGATAGCTCTCATATTGAAATACATGTGAATTACTCTGTAGTAATTAATGGGGAAGAGCAACCTTTCTTTCAACTAAAAAGAGGGCTCAGACAAGGGGACCCTTTGTCCCCCTATATCTTCATCATAGTAGCTGATGTCCTATCCAGGATGATTAATAAAAGAACGGTTCAAGGTGATATCCAGGGCTATAAATTTAATAGAAGATGTGATTCCATAACCCATGTGCAGTTTGCAAACGACACCATTCTCTTCGGGTTAGCTACAAAAAAAGAAGCCAAAATAATAAAAGAAGTACTGATCACGTATTGCAAGGCGTCGGGATAAAAAAAATACTTGGAAATCAGATATGTTCTTTAGCTCCAAAACTCTGAATAACCTGAGAAATGAGATTGTGAATGTGTTACAGATAAAAGAATCCAGTTCTCTTACAAAATATTTGGGGGTCTCGGCTGACTGGGGAAGATCCAAAAGGAAACTCTGTAACTTCATCATTGAAAGGGTCTAGGAAAAAATACAGGGGTGGAAAATAAAGTACCTCTCGCCTACGGGCAGAGATGTCCTTATAAAAGCAGTCCTGCAAGAAATACCCTCCTATTTAATGATGGTGTTTAAGGTTCCAGTTTCAGTCACAAACAAAATGGAGCAATTGATTAGAAACTTCTAGTGGTCTTAAGAAGAAAAGAAAAAGAAGCTCCATTGGGTTGCTTGGTTGAAACTAACAAAAAACAAGTTGGAGGGTGGTTTGGGATTCAGAGAAATGGTTACTTTCAACAAAGCTTTGCTTGCAAAGCAATGCTGGAGGGTCATCACAAATCCCTAACTTCAAAGTGGGAAGATTTTGAAGAGCTTGTATTTCCCTCATTCAACTTTTTTTGAGGCAAAAAAAGGGCAGAATCCATCATGGATATGGAACAGTCTTCTGTGTGGTCGAGAGCTTCTAAAAGATGGATGCCGCTGGAATGTAGCTAAAGGAAACAGGATTAGCATCTGGCATGATAAATGGATCTCGAGCCTTGTAGATTTCAAACTTTCTTCAGTTGCTCCTTCAGGAACCAATCTCCTCCTGGTTCGGGACTTGATGGACTCTAGACAACAGAGGTGGAATGTTAGACTTCTGAGATAACTATTCACCCCAGCAAAAGTAGCAGCCATTGAGCGAATCCCTATAGCAGGTGGTAGCAGTACTGACAAGCTCATATGGCATTACAATAAAAACGGGTGCTACACTGTAAAATCAGGGTACAATGTCCAGAAAATCCAAGACAACCATGAGGAGGAATCATCTCTTCTCATATCTTCCTCAACACCTGATAAATCTGTTTGGAAATCTCTTTGGCATCTGCAAGTTCCTGAGAAAATAAAATTCTTTATATGGCACTGTGTAAACAATTCTTTACCTACAAGAATCAATCTGAGGCACAGGGGTTGTGGTGTAGAAACTCAGTGCCCAATATGCAACAATGCAGATGAAACACTAGAACACCTCATATTCTTGTGCCCGATAGCAAGACACATTTGGTTTGGGTTGAATCTCAACTACATTCCATCTGAATTTGGCTTTCAATCTTTTGGACTGTAGTGGAAAAAAATATCTGAAATGTTGAATATTGGAGAGAACGATAGGAACTTGGAACTGATAGCATGCTTCTGCTGGCAGTTGTGGAAAAACAGAAATAAAACTCTGTTTGAAGGAGAAAAAAGCAGATCGGAGATGGTGGTTCGGAAAGCTCATTCCCAGTGGATAGAATGCTGCAGTGGACAAGTTTAGGAGGCTCAACAAAGTCACCAAGCTGAAAATGGCACAACCAGATGGAGACTCCCAAGAGAAAATGAGTTGAAACTTAACTGTGATGCAGCTTTCAATCAAGAAAAGAAGGAAGCTCAAATTGCGTTTGTTTGCAGAAACCACAGAGGCACCATCTTGCACGCTCACTCAAGGAAAATCAAATGTGATTCCTCCCTGGTTGCGGAATCGCTAGCTATCAGAGATGCTACTCAATTTGCAAAATCCCAACAGTTAAGGCAAGCAACTATAGAGTCAGATGCAAAAGTAGTCATTCTAGCGATCAAGGCTGCTCCGGAACAGACCCCGTGGGAGATTGCAGCAGTAGTTGCAGATATACAACATTTGTTATCTGAGTTAGAATCTCAGAATATCTCATTAGACTTTATTAGCATAAAAGCCAATTTCCTAGCTGATTGGTTTTCCAAAAACAATCTTTTGTTACAAGAAGGAGAAGTCTGGAGTAACATCCCAAACCAACTTCTTGTTTTGATACAAAATGATGTACTTTTCTCAAATCTTCAAGATTAATGCAAAGTTTCTTTTCTAACCCAAAAATAAAAAAGTCATAAAAAATAATTAGAGATGTTTGGCTAGCAATATCGTCCTCTTATAGTAGGTAACAATATTTTTAGCAATTTCCTACTATAAGAGGACTAAGGGAGAAATGGGGTATACACCAACCACACATGAAAGGACAAACGTCTTATTTATTATTTTTTGGGTAAATTACGATTTGCCTCCTGTGTTTTGGTCCAATACACTACTTCGTCCCCGACATTTGAAAAAATACTTATTCATCCCCGACATTTGCTTTTTCGTGTACTATTTCATCCCTACAGAAGGACTAATGAGAGATTAAAAAAGCAAATGTGAGAGATGAATAAGTATTTTTTCAAATGTTAGGGACGAAGTAGTGTATTGGACCAAAACACAGGGGCAAATCGTAATTTACCCTTATTTTTTTTTTAGGCGTTTAGCATTTCCCTTTCTTTATCATCCAGTAAATGTTCACATTAATCCACAAAATTGCAGAGAGTAGAAGAGGACCATCAAATCAATCTTTCTGAGACAACACAAAGTGTGCATATATATAATTTTTCATTTCACCAACAGACTACAACGGCCACCTGATCAGCTAATGCATTTTCTAAAGCAGAACTCTAAAAACCACAAAATATGCATTACATTAACTTACATCAAACCTTAACAAAAGAACTAAGAGACCAAACAAAAGCTGAAACGAAACCTTGTTCCTCTCCTCAGATACGAGATCATATTCGTCATCCCATTACTTTTTGGAAAAGAATTAACTGGCTTCTATTTTTTGGACTCTCATTTCTCCATCTACACTATTTACATATATAAGTACCGTCTTCAAGCAGCTGATGGGGCTGTGACATATTGCACAGCACCAGCCTCAGAGAGAGTTGCAATGAATGGCTGCAAGTTCACTGCCTCAGCACGATCAGTATCCACCACTGGCTGTTTCTTGTAGTCGAGTGACTCATTGTTGTAAATATCCCACCATTTCTTCACCAGCATCTTTATGTCCTCTCTCTGCATGTTCTCTTCTTTGCCTGTGTATCTCCATGGCTTCGACCCCTGTTTTTTATGAACCCATCAACAGTCAGTGACATATAATTTTTAAAAACCGAAAATCGAACATGGAAATGTGACAGAACCTAATACTCACCGCTGCACAGTAGTGCACAACTTTAACCTTGTCAAGCTCAACATTCTCCGGATGACGCCACAGCATTGCGAGAACAAGATTATAAACAAGAGGAATTGGCTTATAAATTTCCTTAAAGTACATGTTCAAAAAGTCCTGCCCATTGCCAAATCCACCGCAAATTAAATAAACATATCGTTAGTCTTCTCTATCCGTTGATTAAAAAAAATTAACTACGCACTAATATGTATATATACCTGCTCTGCAAATGTGGTAGGGGTTGTGATCTGGACCGTCTTCAAAAGATCATGGTAGGTGGAAATGCTGGGCTCGAACACAAACATTCCAGCATTGAAATAGAGAGATGAAGGTTGACCCAACTCGGCAGGCCACTTGACCCTGTCAGGGCACTGCTGGCAGTATCCGACCTTGTATTGTAGAGTATGACTCCATGTTTTCTCGCAAAAGCAATCCATCACAGCGTATAAATGTCCATCAGGCAAATCGAACAAGTGATCTATGTTATCAAACACTTGGATGTCACCGTCTAGGTATACCATCTTGCTGTACTCCACGAACTGCATTTCAGATTTAGTTAAGATTATTAAACAGCGTTTATATCCCAAAATGGCGAACGCAAGAAACTACATGATCAAAAGATGAAAATAAACAAATGGTCATAGATTGACGAAAATACCCTCGGTTAAGACAAAAACAAATGCAAACAACTGCAACAGAACACGTGTAACACAAAAAGGAGATGACCGACGCTATTCACGTACGTACCTCCCATATACGGAGCTTAGAATAATTAATAACGTAATATGCCATGGCAAACTGGGTCTGGTTTTCAGGTGGGTAAACGGGTTCGATCTCTCGGACTATACAGCCTTGCGACTCCAGTATCTTCCTGTGCTCCTCAGGTACATCAGGTAAAACAGCAACCACTAATGGGTAAGCAGAGTTAACCTTCCTTAAACCTTTAGCCAACCCAACAACGCCTTTTAAATAATCTCCATTGCCGGCCAAGAAAGTAACATAAGCCCGGCTAGGCAAGGTGGGTGGCTTGGTGAAAGCGGCAGGTTTTAGTGCAGGTTGGACGAGCTCAGGAGCCATGATCGATCGATTGAAATCAACAAGACTTGAAGAGAACAAGCTAGGGAGAGGTGGTGCTGGAGAATGACGATTGAAAGCTGTATTGGCTTTGTGTTATTTTCTTGGTTAGATGCGAGAGAGGGAAAGTGGTGGCAGGCATTTAAATAGGAGTGAAACGCAAGCGAGAGTTGAGGGAAATGTAATATGGTGATATTGAAATGTGTGCCTTACACGTGTCCCTCTCAGATGATCCAACGGTGGAGCTCGAGATTCCAAGAAAGGTCTGGACATGGACCTACGTTAATAGTGGGATGGAAGACACTAGAACATGTGAGTTGTGAGTTAGTATAGACTGGTTATATATTTTGGGCAGTGATCGGGTGCGACTCTGTGCAGGTAAATCATAAATTAGCTAAGCGGTCAGCAATGCTTTTTTTGGACGGTTGCCATTAAATTCGAAATTAAGCTATTAATAATTAACAAAATTAGTAAATTCGATTTCCTATCCAAAAAAAAAAGAAAGAATTAAATCTGTTATGAAAATAATGTCCAACCTTTTTGGCAAATTAACAAGTATCTTTACCACCACAAACAACAAGATTGTTGGAGATCCCTCTAGTAGTCACAGCTAATTTAATTTTGTGGCCTTCTTATTGAGCGATTGATTTTCTGATTTTTTTTTATAAAAGTTTTAAATTTATTGACCAACTTGGATTGTTTGGAATTAACTGATATAATTAATTTTTATTTAGATTCCATTTGTTTGTAGAAAATATTTTTTAAAAAAATATTTTTTATCTTTCAATATTTGAATTATCAAAAAAATAAGTCGTAAAAATAAATTACCAGTGAAAGAAAAATAATTTAAAAACACACTATATGGAAAGTTATTTTTGAATAATTAAAAATAAGAGAAATTTAAGTAAAATACCTATCTTTTTTATTTTCCACTTCATTTTTACCCTTCTTTTTTTATTTTTTCCTAATTTTTTTCCTCTTCTTCTTTATTTTTATTTTATCTTTTTTTTACCTTCTCTACTTCTTTTTTTCCTTTTTCTCTTTTTTTATTTTCTCCTTGTTTTTTGTCTCTCATTTTTTCTCCTTTCCCTCTTTTTTTTATTTTCTCCTCATTTTTTACTTTTTCTCCTTCTTTTTTCCTTTTCCTCTTTTT
>CATIWK010641750.1:0-10531 GCA_949634005.1 Mallotus japonicus | reverse complement strand
CCTGGACTGGAGCAACCCATGAAGAAAGAAACTAAACTCAATACATAGCCCATATATAGTTCTCATGTTGGTTAGCAAAATAGTCATTTTCTATTTTACGAGCTAGGGAACCAAACCAATATAAAGTAAAATATTCTGGATTTTAGTTTCGAAAAGAACCAAAAGTGAGTACTTGGAAAATAAATAATTACCAGAATGTTGTATAAGAAAACAAAAAATTACAGCCTATTGAAATGTCATACGTCATGTGTCATGTAAACAATATGTAAATGCACATACACGATTGAAGGTGCTGCAAAAGTCACTTGTCAAACACAAAATGACAGCCCCATAATACAAGTTTATTTGGTATATTAGAAATCAGAGAATTTAGTGTATGTGTTGAACCTCCCTTGTGAATCATCCTGATGTGGCACTTCAATTGCTCACAGCCTAGCTTTGATAGCAAAGTTTTGTCCACAAATTTCCCATTTCTTTGTTAGCATGTCATAATTGTTATTGAACAGAAACAGAAATACGTACCTTTTTTTTTTTTTTTTAACAACTAAAGATAATCCATTAATAGAGATTAAAATTACAATTTAAAGGCCCATAATATAGATTTTGAAACTCATGGACCAAACACAAGCAAATCAGCCCAAAAAACAATCTTTCAACTTTTGAAAGAGAGTAAATCCTAATTTGTTGGAGACTGATAAAGAGACAGCAATTCACACTAACTACGGCTATAGCTGAACTGATAGAGATTAAATCCTCTCATTTGTTTCTCAATTTAAGGGAAATTGAAACCCTTGATTCTTGAGGAAAATACAAACTAATCTACCTAGAGTCATCGGCGATAGCAGCAACTTTAAGCATTTCATCTACCCAGAAACTTCTTGAGCTTCATTTGAGAAGACAACCTCTGCCTTAGACGCATGTTAGGAGAAGATTTGAAGCAACCTTTCGTCTCCCAAACCCAGTAGTTGAAGATCCAGGCAAACCAACAGGCAGCAGATTTGCATAACCAACTGTATAAAAAGCTTATTAAAACATACTGAAACACCAACATGACTATATATCTATCACTGTTATTATTAAATTTAAAAACTAAAAGACAGTAAAAGAAAGAAAGTAGGGGATGATTGCTAGTTAAAAAACCAGCAGTCATCTCCTGATAAAAGATGTTACTGTTTATCAAAGTCGGATCCAAAAACCTCACACACGACACAATTTCTGAAAATGAAATGTAAAAAGCCTCTTTCACAGTCACATTGTTCTTAACCGTAATACGTACCTTAAACTCATGTAAACATAAAGCAAACATATATCTTGTATATAAATTCTTTACTTCTAAGAACTGAAATCAAATCATATGAGAATTTTGTTTTTTTTTTTTTTTTCTAAATTATCAATATTCAAAATCTATTGAATTCTTATTAATTTAGTTTAATTCAGGTAAAATCACGAGAATAGCAAATGTCTCTAACAATTTATTTAATCCAACCACATACACCACAAATTAAAACCTAAACGTTACTTAAACGAAGCTAATTTTTTGCCAGCTAATTTCAATAGTTTTGATATTTTAGATATTGAAAAAGTATAGACGAGGTGAATCATATAATATAAAAAGGGTTTTCTAGAATTTGGCATTGATAGAACAATAGTTTTGCATAACAAGTTGTAGGAGCTGAACTCGAGATTAAATTTGAAAATTTCTCCAAAGCTATTGATCAAATGATCCAGCTAGCTTTTGACTTTTGACTTGAAACACATTTCAATTTCAGGCCAGCACAAAATCTCAATTACAGTTAATTGTATTCAATAAAAAAACAACTATTTTAAGAGCCTGATAGATATTGTTGCTTTGTGGGTACATAATAAAGAAACAGCTATTTATATATTTTTATTATAAAATTAATAAAATTTTCATCAATATATAATGATAAATGGCACATAAAAAATTTTAATTTTAAACTTTTAAAATGTGTGCAAATAAAATTGTAATCAGGATACTATCTGATAGGTAATAACTTAATATTATTATTATAAATTTCTTTTTTCAAGTGACATTTTATATAAAGAAAGCTCACATTTTTTTCATCTGATGCTCCAATTTTCAATAGTTATAAAGATTTCAACTAATTTTGAGTTTGTGCAAATAAATTCATAATCACGTAAAAAATTTTTAACACTTATTTTCTTTCTACATAAAATTTGAATGCAAAATTTTATTTAAAAGAATTCAAATACCAAGCAAATCCAGGCTTGTAATCTTAACTGATTATCTAATTAAACAGAAACATGCATGAGCATTGGAGGGACGTCAAAGAGCTTTGAAGATTATTGTTTCAAGTGACTAATAAACAATAACTTATGAACTGGAAACTAACTAAGCAATTGTTACAGCACTCACGTAGTTGTCATTGACGGACGCCCTGGTTCCATTTGTCCAAGACTGTTTGTCTTTTTAATCACTTTAGTCGTAATTACAACTAACCAAATGCTAATACTAATTAATCACTCAAATTAATTAAAAGATGATATGAACATAATAAACCAACATGAAAAAGAAGCCATTTCAAGGACAAAGTCAAAACTATATAAGCATTGTAGACGCGTTGTTTGGCCGTCTCAAACCTCCCCAGAAAAGAAAAGGACCAGAAACCAGCTATGTCAAGTAAAACATACTAAAGTACAAATGCTATGTTAGAGATTTTCCGATAAAAATAGGCACTACAAGTTACATCAATTTATTCTTTTTGAACTGCTCCTTCTGGGTATTATTATATACATTATAGAATGGAGTAAGTTGTTTAGTTGGATATAGCTAGCAGCTAGAGTTTTATTGAATGAGAATAAGGCATATGGATAGGACATTAGCATTAGCAATGCCTGAGTCCGAGTGACTTAGCCATGTGTGACTTCGGACCTCCAAGAAAATTTCCCTTTTGATGAAATAAGCAATTATGTCATAGTTGCACTTATTATTTACTCACTGTTCCTATGACATTTTTTTTGGTTAATTGAGATTAATATAATAATTAATTGGATAAATTTATTAATATAGTATCAAACATGATCATGATATAAAAAATTGGATTAAATAATATAAATCATTTCAATATTTATTCTTATAAATGGCAAAGAGTAAACAATATAATTTTATTTACAAAGAACAAGCATTGAAAGAGTTTTATCTCCCTAAGGTGATCAGTAGATGTCTTTACTCCGAAATAGTTAAAGCCCAAGTGACCATCAGATATCAAAAATATCAAATGAAAAAAAAAAATCATTCGAGTACTATTATTTCATGATTGTCTCCACTGAAAATATAACAAAATTAAGTTGTTTAATTAATTCAAGGTCTTTTTTCCTTTAATCCATTAAGATTTTGAAGGTAAATTATAATTTTAGGTTTCAAATCTCGACAGAATATTGGTCCACATATACATGATCAAACTAATTAAGAAAGCACAGAAATTAATCTTTTTCTTTCTTTATTAGGACTCATGTATAGTACTGCCAATGTGAACATACATACAAGGGAAGTCAACAGAAAACCAAAATTGATCATTAATTTAGAATTATTGCTCACTGCAAACTGAAGCCTTGGTATGCCTTGAAAGGAAAAACATTTTTTCCCCAAGAGAGACCAATAACACTAGCTAGCTGTTTCAAAAAATGCCTACATTTTGCATTTCCATCACCATCACCACATCTCATCTCATATTCATTGCAAGATATTTGTATTCACATTATGTAAGATCCATAAATACTTGATAAGGGTATGCATATATGCATGATATAGAAGTGTAGCCAGGTTTTACACTATGGTTAAGTGTAATTAATGTGATCAAGATTAGAATTGAAACCCACTGGGCAGCAATTTTGTTGCTATGATATCAGAATCTAAATTAATAGTAAAAACCAGTATTAGGAAAGTTCCAAATAATTGGACAAAGTAGCAAAACAACAAACGCGTTAATAAGAGAAAATGAAAAAATTGAAAGCTACACAAGCTCAAATTCTATGGTATAGAGAAATTAATATATACAATTTATTATAGATAAATGGATCTATCATAGAGCCGACCAAACGGGAAGAGTCCTATAGCAAAAGCCAAAACAGTGTCTCTGCTGGTACAAATACACAAAAAATATAACAATGTCTTCTACTTGTCTCTTCTTCTTCTCTATATAGAGCCTGTCTGTCTCCTACCTCTCCTTTACCCCCTTCAAATTCAGTTCAACCAAGAAACCCTTGATTCTTTTGCTTTTAAAGTTGATTCTAAAGCTAGAAATCTTTTGATCAAGTAACATGGGATCAAGAACACAAGGAAGCTCTGATACAGCTTCAAGCGAGGAAAATGATCGGCAAGAACTAGTCAAAGAAGATGCAGCAACCATCGCTACTACTCCTACTACTAATAGTGGGGCTAAACGTTCTTATGAGTGTACTTTCTGCAAGAGGGGATTCACAAACGCCCAAGCCTTAGGTGGGCATATGAACATACATCGCAAAGATCGAGCAAAAACCAAGCATGTCATCATCTCTTCTTCTTCCTCGTCATTTTCGATCAACACTAATGAAGAATACATGAGCCCTAATTATATGGGATCCATCCCAAATGAACCCTTGAATTACTATCAAGTCTTGGAGTCTCAAAGGAACTATCCAATGTATTTTCAACCATCTGGGTCGTCATCTAGCCCTAGTCAGCTGCCACAAGGGTATAATTATCATGGAAGTCATGATCATTTTCTTGCCCAAAGAAATCAGTCTCTGAACATGAATGAACAACTCTGGGGTGCAAATTTGAGCTTGCAAATTGGGTCTGATCATTTAGATAATAATGGAATGAATATAGAAGTTGCAAAAGAGGATGAAGTGGATTTGGAGCTTCGACTTGGTCACGATCGGTAACATATATACATCATCTCTATTTATTTATATGCCCATTAACCTACTAAAGTGCAAAAATATATAAGGAAAATATGTTGTACAGGAAAGGATTATAATTTTATTTGGCAGAGGCAACGTTGAATTCATGAAGTTGATGGTGTGTAGTACTCTTCCATATAGGAATTATATATGTGTTGAACTAAAAACTATATGAGATTGGACGGTAAAGGCAATGGTTTTTGTGATCATGAAGCATATGTAAGTTAAGGATTCAAAGTTGCAATGGTCGAAGCTCTATACTTTGGTTTCTTGAGGTGAGATTATATATATTGTACGGTGTGTTTTTTAAATTAATCAGAGTGCTCCTTGTTGTTATTCTTTTATTATTGATTAAATTATTACATTACAGTACTTTCAGTTTAATTCTGCAGCCTTGTTTGTTGCTACTAAAGATGCCTCAATGCATATATAGTCATCTTCCATGTTTTTATTCATTTTCCTTGAAACAAAGAAATGTGTTTTTGGTTTTAACCTGTTGAAAATCGTTTCCTTATATTGAATTACTAATTGCTTAGACAAGGAGTTAAACCAAGAGCATAAAATGTTGAACATGTTCATATTAATTTGTTACAGGGATGGTTTCAAATACACCTACATATTTATATTTGTCACTGTGAGATTACACATGTATGTTCATCCTACATTGTCAAGGGGAAGCAGGCATGTTTTAAAAAGTAATTCTGTGCTAGCTAATGATTGATTAATTTTAATTTTAAGCTCTCCCATCTTAAAAATTGAGAAATTTTCGACGTTAAGAACCGTTACACATATAATCTAAATCATGTTATTTCTTACATTTACCTTCACATTTTAGGAAGTCATTGAATTTAGCTGTAGGAATCGTATGAAGAGCCTTATACATCAATTTGATAGAACTTAAGAGCATGTCCACTGAATGAAATTGCCAAAGATTCAATGGTGAACCTCTTAATCCTATATATCTATATTAGATTAGTGAATCGTATCATGGTTAATTAATTACGTATATAGTACAATCGGGGAAAGGAGATAGAACTTTATTTGTTGCAGTCTAATTAATTTAAATTCCCATGGACTGTAAAATAATAAAGAAGACATCGATCTCTTCAATGCAAAGCATGCATTTGCCAGATTAAAAATCAAAGGTTAAATTTTGCTTTTTTATAGAGTTTTAATAACATGCCAATTAAGGATCATCCTAAAATGCAAGCTAGAATTCAAGGAAATTTGTCAGAATCACTTTCTTTTATAAGGTGCAAGGAATTGTCTATCTGGCATCCTTTTTTTTTTTTTGAGTGAAAATTGAGTATGGATTTTTATCATAAATTGTTCTAGCAATAACCATCAAATATTTTTCCAATAGTTCTAAAGATTTCGACTATTTTAAAGTTTCAATCGGATAGACCATAGGAAAGCAAATTCTAGAACTATCTCATTTCATGAGGTAGAGCAAATGCATGTGAAAATTTTGTTTTTTTTTTTTTTTTTGCCTGTTATCATATACACGACTTATTGTTGTTAGCATTAGTTAGTCTATTAGTAGGAGAAGGAATCTTTCTGTGTGTATATATATATATATATTATCATGGGTGAATCACCACACTTAAATTAGTGAAATCCTCAAATATACATAAATTTAAGGAATTAAATTCTTTAGAAAGGGGAGGGAAGTCTCCAACCTAACACTTTAAAACTGTCAATTTGTAAAGAACAAAATGTATTCTAATAATCTCATTGAGATGATCATGTTAACTTCTGATAATTTCATTGAATTGATCATGTTAACTTCTTTCTATTATTGGAAAATTGTTGTCATACATAGACTTAGGGAAATTAATGTAGTAAATAAATAATAAGATCTTTTTTTCTTTTTTTTTTTTGGCGCACTAAGTAGCTTGTAACAAATGTGTTCACACCTCATTTTGGATATGAAACCAAAAATCAGCTACTTCAATGCTTCTGATCTGACCGGCAAAGTAAATTTTTCCATAACTATAAAAGAGCAACTAATAACTTTTAATTAATAGCAATATTATTGAAAGACTATGCATGTATTGGACGCTATCAATGTACTAAAAATTATACATATAAATATGTACTACTACAAATAAATTGATACCAAACCAAGTTGGATGTTTCAAAGAGAGCTTCAAAAGTTTTCTTTTTTTTTTTTTTTCATTACAAATTGAAAGAAACGGGAAGGGAAACTCGATACTGAATCTTTTCATTATACTTGTAAGGACTTACCGTTTGACCAAAGCAACATGGACAACTGCAAATGATGTTTGATTGTGTTTACTAAACATGTTTTATGGAATAAATTGAAGTTGAAGATAATTAATTATAAAAGAACAAAAAAACAGGCTAGCTAGCTGGCTCTTGAGTCTTGTCTATCTAACTAGTTTCAGAGTTGGAGGCTTCGAGCCTCTCACGGGCTGGGCTAGTGACTAGAATATTGGTACACTACCATCAATGTAGAACAGAGCAAATTGATTGGACCAACATGGCCCAAAAAAGAGCCTAATAATCAAGTTTATGCTAATGATGAATACGGGGAAAATTTCAAGAAGCAAGAACCATGAGAACCACATGCAAAAGTAAGAACAATGGTTGTACTTGTCTATTAGTTTGAAAAAATGATAAAAGATTGCTTGGTTAGGTCTGAAGCACTAGCAATATCCCCATGAAAATGGATGAACATTGCTATGATTTTTTTCTTTGGTTTTTTTTTTGGAATAATTAGGGCTGCTTCACAAGAAAATGATATAGTCCCACAACCCCGTTAAAATTTAGGGACCAGAGAAAGAGAATGGAGAATGACGATTTACATGGACTATGGAATAGGTCACCCTCACTAGTCACTACTAGTATTGCTTTGCTTCCGGAAAATCATATGCTTTGTTTAAGAAAATGACTTCTCTTGAAGCACAGCAATTTTCACCACAAACAAACCCCTTTTGCACAAAGAGACACGATTTTGCTGTAAATAAGACAATCCTTTAACTAGGTTCTTGAAAACTACGCTCACTAGTTAAATAAAAAAAAATAAGAATAATTTCAATTCTAAATCTTCTCTAATATTACGCAATACGTATTCGACCCTCATATTAATAAAATAAGTTAAATATTATGACTCATATCTTATAAATTCTTTTGCTAAAACACATAATAAAAATGATGTTTGAGTTCATTTAACAGGAGATAAAATGTATCTACCTAGAGAAATTGTCAAAAAGAGAGGGGGAAAGAACTACTACTATCATTTATTTTTATGACTTGGTGATTATTATTTCATTGTTTGAGACGTGTGGGGAACTTAAGCCATTGATTGGTTAAGAGTTGGCCAGGTCTATATATGAATTTGAAAGCATTCGATCTCTTCATATATCTATAGTCAATTGGAAGATATGGATTGTTATTGGATGATGAATTTGAACTTTGGTACTCACTTTATATATATAATCTAGACCACACAGTCACTCATCAAATCTTCAATCGCTAATTAATAACTATTACTACCAATCCAAATGTATGAACCATTAATATTGGTGCTGTGTTCTTCAAAGAATCAAAGCTTCTAATCCATTTTATAATGCTTGATTTTGACCTATACTTGCTAAATTACTTTATTAGATGGGGAAAGTGACTTCATTCCCCACAAAGTGGATTGTACTTTAAAAAAAATAATCAACTTAGGGACAAAATTTTAAGCCTTTCATGCATGAATTATCAATAATTAGTGCTTCCACTAAAAATTGTTCAACCAAAAAGTTAATTACTTTCCATTCAAACATTCCAAGCTCCTATATACATCAATGGATCGGAACACAATTCCTTCTTTTCACCATTCATTCAATAACTCATTTTTTTGTTCTTTTCATATATTATTGTTTGTTCAAAAAGAGATGAAACTAGTAGAAATCCCCCCCACTCAGTTTTGCTAAAAAAGGAAGCAACAAACATTTCTAATTTGATGGGTGAGTCAAATTGTAAGGTTTCCCTTGAAGGCAAGGGCCACATGGGCTGTGTCCGTATATAGATGTGTATGGTGATGCATATAGTTAAGGGTCTGAGGGTGCATGTGCAGCTGTGCAAGGGACCTCTCCCACCACTTTTGCCAAGCACTGTACCCTTCTACAGTACTGTAGAGCACATGGATTGAAATAGGACATGGTCTGTGATCTCTTTAGGGCAATCTCTTGACTTTAGGAACCTCCCATTATGCTTTGTGTCCCCATATTATGAAGCATCTTCCCATCCCCCTTGCTTCTTCTTCTTCTTCTTCTTCTTCTTCTTATACAGTCACTTGGATGCAGAATTTTCTAAGCTTGCTCGCCTTTCCCTTTCTCCTCTCTCACACACATACCTTGCTTTTTCAATTGCCATATTCAATAATGCTACACTCAACTCAGAATATAGGCATGATTTCACGAATTTTATCCCCTGTACCTTGCCACCTTCCTTAATGTTTTTTTCTTGATACTGCTCTTTTTCCCAATTTTTAGAAGAAGCCCCCTTAAATTTACTTAACTAACTACTTAAATGCTAGAATAAAGAACAAGTTTGAGGCCGAGAGGTCAAACAGATATTTCTTTTTAAGAATATGTTGAGATATAAATTTTAAATTTTATTCTCGTTAATTTATAAAATTAATGTTTGTCTAGTTTAAAAAAAAAAAGAGAATTATCCTTATTACGTTTCTTAATATTTATATTATTAACCTGCTAATTAATAAAAATAATAATTTTAAGAATACTATCAATTTTTAGCGTCTCATTAATTGATTAGACTCAATAATTTTCTTATAAAAAATAGTTTATTCAAAAATTATAAAATTCCAATAAATTGACAACTTTTTTTCCAAAAGAATCAATAATTTTCATTTTCATAATTCAAAAAAATAACTTGAAATGCATTTAGGTTGACTCCTGAAAACACAAATAACGTACAAAATTAATTCCCATAAAGCTTCCAAGTACTTGTATTATATATATATATATATATATATATATATATATATATATACATATATTCTTGATACAAAAAAATTTTAAAATAATTTTAAATTTTAATGATTTGAAAGATAATATTATTTATAATTTATTCATGTGTTATTAAATTTAAATTTTTATTACTTTAATTAAATATTAATTTATTAGTTTAACCTTCGACATATAGTCCGCATAATCGATAGCAAAGTACCATGGTAGGTTAATGTGATCAATACACCAAAAAAGTCCTTTTTTTTTTTTTTTTTTTGAACATGAAAAAAATAAAGTCTAAATTAGCTTTTATGATTTTCGAATATAGCACAGAAAAATAAAAGACCAAGAACTATCATTCTGTCTTTTCTTGGAGAAGTCTCAACGCCCACAGGATTATGATGTGAACTCATTACAGGAAAGAGCAAAAAAAGGAAATTAAGATGCTTGAAATAAGTGCAAATTCAACATTTCCTATGTTCATCGTACATTACCCACAAAGTTTGATCATCTTTTTAAGTAAGACAGAAATAGAGGAGTGCATGGTAATGTCTTTGTTAAGATTTGAGGTTCATGAACCTTCTTTTTTCTTAACTTTATCATCACACATTCATGAACCCACC
>CATIWK010641619.1:0-14294 GCA_949634005.1 Mallotus japonicus | reverse complement strand
TTGAATCTGTGTTTGTGTTTATAGCTTGTGAGCTGACCAACCAAGTTCCCGGCTTGTGGGAAAGGGTGAACGTTTGTCTTGCAGGAATTCTTAAGAGTGATCTGCGGATCACTAAGTGTGTATATTTGTATTAATTAGTTTTTGAGAGGTTGAATTAGTTAATTGTTCATTCTAAGCGATGTAATCCCTAATCCCTCTCCCGTTTATTTGGAATGTATGATTGTATATTGAGTTTATTTTTGTGAGCAACGGGATTAATATGCATGAACACGGATAATGTGCAAACTTGAATATAAAGAAAAATTAATCATTGATTTGAAGGCAATCCAATTCGCATGTAAATAAAAGAAATAATCGAATAATCAAAAGATAATAAACTATGAACACAAACGGAGGCCGATCGCAAAATCGGGTGGACATTCAAACGTCCATACCCAGTTTCTGAACCCGTTCTCTGATGACGGCTTCTGGGAACTTCCATGGAATCCAGTTGCCGTAAAAGTGTGTCCCGGATTTCACCCGGGTGGCGACTCCATCTCCGAGTAGGCTTTTTAGACCTATATCGTATTTCCCACGCGGGCCGAAGGCCCGACACAATGCTGTGGTCGCCAACACTTGGGCGCACGCTAAACCCCGCCGCCTACAGTTAGTACGTTGTATTAATTAAAGCTGAGGCCGGCTTTGAAAGTTCAATTTAGGATAAATTAAAGAACTTAGCAGGAAATTTCACTTATAATATGATTATCTACCTAATATCTATATCATAGGATAAATTAAAAAACTTAGAAGGAAATTTCCCTGATAATATGACTATCTACCTGATATCCATATCACATGAAGGTGCAAAGAAGGATGAAGTCTATATACCTAATCTAACAAGTCAATTTTTTTTAAACATGCAATCCCTCTTCTATTACTTAATCTTGCATTATATAGTAGAACATACAGAACTCAGTAGCCTTCATCCCCAGTTAATTCTTCTGCTGATCTTTTTTAGCCTGATCTTTTAATTCAATAACCATAAATGGGCAGTGTACTCTCCATTTCAGTATCAATCTCCCCAGGAGACCTTGGAGGCTGGTGGAGATTGTTTACTAGGCGAGTTAACATGGTTGATGGGAGACCCGTTGAACCAACAGTAGGATTGGATACTATGTTTGACAAGGTATGGAGCTGCCTCATGAAAGAACATGTGGGAATTATTGGCCTATATGGCATGGGTGGGATTGGCAAAACTACTCTCCTGACCCAAATTAACAACATGTTCCTCAATACATTCCATGGCTTTGATGTTGTTATTTGGGTTATTGTGTCAAAAGATTTGAGACTTCAAAAAATTCAAGAAGAAATAGGCGAAAAGCTAGGATTCTCAGATGATCAGAAATGGAACAAAAGAAGAGTTGATCAGAAAGCTATAGACATCTATAATGTGCTGCGCAAAAAGAAGTTTCTGTTGTTGCTTGATGATGTATGGGAGCGAGTTAACTTGATAAGACTTGGGATTCTTTTGCCAGATGCAAAAAACAAGTCTAAGATAGTATTCACAACTCGTTCTGAGACTGTATGCAGCCAAATGGATGCTCAGAAGAAGATAAAAGTGGAGACTCTTGCCTGGCCAGAGGCTTGGAAACTGTTTCAGGATAAGGTTGGGGAAGACATTCTTGGCATTGATCCCCAGATTCGTCACCTGGCTCAAGATATTGCTAGGGAATGCGATGGCTTGCCGATTGCACTCATCACCATTGCTCGTGCAATGGCTTGCAAGAAGACACCTCATGAATGGGATCATGCTCTTGAAGTCTTGAAAAATTCTGCCTCAGAGTTACAAGGTATGGGTGATGAAGTGTTTCCTCTTCTGAAGTTCAGTTATGATAGCTTGCCAAGTAAGAGAGTTCAATCTTGTTTCTTATACTGCACCTTGTTTCCTGAAGATTTCAAAATTGATAAAGATGACTTGTCAGATTACTGGAATTGTGATGTATTTTGGAATGGTTCTGACCATGATGTTGCTAATGCTCCAACTCTTGTTCGTGCTCGTTTATTGAAAGATGAAAGTAAATGTGCTCGTAATGAAGGTCACGAAATTATTGGTACTCTAGTTCGTGCATGTTTATTGGAAGATGCAGGCAAATATGTTAAAGTTCATGACGTGATTCGCGACATGGCTTTATGGATTGTGGGTGAATGTGCAGAGGAAAAGGAACGTTTCCTGGTGCAGGCAGGTGCTCAATTAAGCAAAGCTCCAAAGATCCGAAAATGGGAAGGGGTTAGCCGGATGTCACTGATAGCAAACTCCTTTAAAGATCTTCCGGAGCAACCCAGATGTCCTAATCTGTTGACATTATTTCTGTGTCATAATCCGGATTTGCACAGGATCACGGACGACTTCTTCCAGTTTATGGATGCACTAACAGTTCTAGACTTATCGAGGACTAGTATAATGGAAGTACCACTTGGAATTTCCAAATTGGTTTCCTTGCAATATCTTAATCTATCAGACACATTGTTGACACAATTGTCAGTTGAGCTAAGCAGGCTGAAGAATCTGAAATATCTGAACTTGGAGCGAAATGGCCGCCTAAAAATGATTCCAGGGAGAGTGATATCTGATCTTTCATCATTGCAAGTTTTGAGAATGCTGAGATGCGGTAGTCATCTGTACGAAAAGGCGAAAGATAATATATTGGCTGATGGGACTTTGCAATTAGAGGAGCTTCAGAGTTTGGAAAATCTGAATGAGCTGAGTATAACGATCAATTTTTCCTCCATTCTACAGAGCTTCTTCAACGTCTACAGATTACAGAATTGTACACGAGCACTTCTCATAATGTGCTTTGATGCTCCAAGGGTTATCGATATCTCATTGTTAGCGACTATGAAGCAACTAAGCATCCTGGAAATCCTAGCTAATCCTTCCCTAGAAGAGCTAGATGTTGGTGTGTTGATGCAAGGAATGTCACAAGCGCCATCCGACATGTCAAGTAAGATCTGCTTTGACAGCCTTCAACAAGTAGTTGTGTATAAATGTTGCAAGTTGCAGGAGTTGACATGGCTTTCTCTGGCTCCAAATTTGGCAATTCTAAGGGTCAAGTATAATGAAAACATGGAAGAAATATTCAGTGTCAGAAAAGTGGTAGAGTTTGCAATCAAGGGCAGTATTAATCTAAAACCACTTGCGAAACTCGAATTTCTTGAACTTAGTAAATTGCCAAGGCTGGAGAGTATATATCCAAATGCATTGTCCTTCCCATTTCTGAAGAAAATTAAGGTATTTAAATGCCCAAAGCTTAAGAAGCTTCCGTTGAATTGTAGCAGTTTAAAGGGAAGTGAAGTTGTGATTGAAGCAGAAGCAAAGTGGTGGGAAGATGCCGAATGGGAGGATGATGGTACCAAAGCTGCCTTTCTACCTCATTTCACGCACTACACAACTCGACAGAGGCTATAATATAATATTTTTCTTTTTTCGATTGATTGATTGATTTTCAGAGGAAACTTCTTGTAAGCAGGTCATATAGATATTACTATGGTGGCGATTCAATCTGCCGCTGAAGTTTCTGTCGGAAACTCTGAATTTCTTGAACTGGCAGAGGAAGTGGGAATTGGTTTCACCCTGGAGTCCGTCTTGTTTATTGGATTGATGCTTGTGACTTGTGCAGCTGATTGGTTTGTGTTGCGGTTTCATCTTCAGTTTGTTTCTGACTCTGAGTTAATTGTAAATATAAATACCTTGGTGCTTAAGTAATCCATAGGCTTTGATTGACAAGGTTGGAGTGTTCAATTGTCCATCCAAATCCATATTCGGATGAAAATAATGTGTACTCTTTTGATGTTCCAACAGCTGAGTTTTGTTAGGATAGGATGAATGCAGGTTGTACTCTCCTTTCCAAAGTTGAGTTAGTTATAAAAAACAAAAAATAAAAATATAGAACTATTCCAATTACAATGAACTTCTACATCCTATTTATGAATAAAACTGGTTACAAAACTCGCTAACCAAGTGTAATAGTTTGTTATTAAAATCAGAATGGAATGAATAATGCATTTGTTTATAAATAGAAAAATGCAAATTTCTATTCAAATTATATATTGTTTCCACGATTTATTTCGTTTTTTTTTTATATTGCAAGTTATAAAAATAATCATTGATCTTACAAGATTTTGCAAAGGACAAAAAGAAATGTGAGCTATTGAAAGATGTGGTAAGCTTGCTTTTATTTTTATCTTTATTTTTCACAATCATTTATGTTATTCATTTCCTAAATAAAAAGCATAGATTCAATTCAATTTATAGATTTGAGGCAATTTTTAAGAGGAAATTACTAGAATTCGTACATGATTTGAGGCAACATCACTTAGGGCAAACACTTGGAAGTAAGTAAAATAATAATTGAAATAGCTTCACAAAATTTTATATGCATTGCATTATTGGCCTATAACAAATTGTCTTTATTTTTCAGTTTTATATTCTATAAAGTTCCAAAACAAAGGATTGCATCTTGCATATATACAATTCTTCATTTATCCTAATCTATGTTGCACGGACATTTCAATGAGTAGCCATTTTCCTATATTTATATTCTATTTTTTCGTGTCAATGACCATGCTATCTGAACATTTCAATTTAGAAGACAGACACTTTAATTATAAGCTGTTTTTCCGTGCCCATATCAGCATTTCCTGTGTCCTCATATCCGTGTTCATGCAATTTAGATCCTAATGATAAGGAACCATGTCCCAAATATATAGAAAAGGTTATACCAATTGAGGGAAATGATGGGAAATGCAAACAAACACTGTCGAAGGCAACTAACAGAGCTAACTGTTAAAATATTCATGAAGCTCAATGAACAGTTTTTTTTTTTTTAGCTAGTACAAATGGTTAATTCTCAACACTACAAGAGAGAAGAGAGGGGGTGGAGGATTTGAACCGTACTCTCTTCAAACTGCATATCCATACCTTTTGCCACTTGAACTACTCTTGGGGGACAAGTTCAATGGACAGATTAATATGGAACGTTGTAAGTCATTCATGATCCGTCAAATATTTGTTAAGCATGTCAACAAAATAAAGAGTATCCTATAAAATCCACATTTGAAAAATATGGTGCCTGTCATACCTTTTTATCTTAACATTTCACATATTTATTTAATATAATTACTGATCATTTGCTTAACACAAACTGCAAGTTCAATGACAAACATTTATGTAAGAATTTTTTTTTTAGTATATGATGTATTAAATTTATAGAAATTATTTTATGTTAGTTCAATTAATATACAACGTTATTTAATTTTTTATACAATTAACTCCCCTGCACTGAGCAGGGGACTTTCATGAATTATTTTTATGAAAATATTCTGCTGAAATTTATCTTTAATTAATATATGATATACTAAATCTTTTTGGAACTATCAATAACAACTGCAACCATATCAATATTTTATTTATATTATATTATGTGATATTAATTTTCATTCGTATTCATTTTTTATAACAAACAAATTCTGTATGTATTACAGTTATTTTTATAATAATCTATGCGATTATTTGATAATAAATACACAGTAAATGAATAAATCTAAATCTACTGGGTATAACCGCGTACTGCAGCCATTGTAAGCACCCATTTTCAAATTAATGTGAGAATAAATCGTTGTGTCTTTGTTTTCTATTGTTGTTTAAATAGCTCGCACTCTGGCTCCTGCACATCAATATCAACTAGCAGTCTTCTGGTCATCTATCATGCTAGAGTAGCTCTTTTGCCTTTTGCATCTCTTGACTGCAAACCAATACTTCGTTACACAGGGCTCAACCCAAAGTACATACAATATGATACTGCATTAAAACATGATATGAGACAGAAGTGGAACCTGGGCGGCAGCAGATTTCTTTGAATCCAAGAACTGGCTATAGATACTGTATAGCCTCTGCTTCTCAGATTCAGATATAGATGGTCTTGCTTTGGATGCAATAGTCTTCAACAAAGCATCAGTGATGACTGGCATTCTTCCAGGTTCATTACTGTCTGAACTAAGATGTTCGTGAACTGCAGCAAGCTGTGCATCTGACAGAAGAGCTTGAAGATCAGCTCCACTAAATCCTTCTGTCATATAAGCTACGGCATCTAAATCAACATCATTGGCCAGTGGCAGCTGCATTAATTAGCATAAAGCAAACATGAGAAACACAAATAGATGGCAATTTTTTTACGGTATATTCTACCTCAAACAAAAGCCACTCTCCTCAAAGGCTTGGTGGCAAAACTACATTCCTTACCAAAAGAAGAAACAAAAACTATGCTTTCATATAGACAGCCTACTATCAAAAAGTAAAGAATAGATAATTCCTCTTCTATTTCTTTTCATTGCTTTCATTAGGGGACCATCCAGGCAACATAACTGACCTTTTTTGAAAGAACCACAAGAATGTCCAACCTCTCCTGCTGAGATGGAAAATCACAGAAAAGAAGACGATCTAGCCTACCAGGTCTTAGCAATGCAGCATCAAGTAGATCTGGCCTACTGCTTGACAAATGGCAGAGCAAGTGAGCATGTTAACAAGGGCATGTCAGATATACAGAAAGACATGCGCGCACACATAAAGAGAGACAAAACTTCTGATAAATCTTCATCCTAGTCCCAGAGTAGTAAGACTCCAAGTAGAGTTCACAATAAGAGGGAAAAAGGTCAATGGTATTATTTGCCATATAGACTGTTTAATACTTGCATAATTTTTGTTAAATGATATTTTACATCCTTCCTTAGCCTTATTGCCAGTAGATAGCAATAAAAGCAAAACAAAATTTAACACATCTATATGAGTAGACAACTTTTTTACCAAAGCTGGACCTTTTCATCTAAAATTCAGTAGTATGCACACACTCAAATACTGTAAAAAAAAAAAAAAAAAAAAAAAAAAAAGGAACT
This sequence comes from Mallotus japonicus, assembly GCA_949634005.1. Lineage (NCBI taxonomy): Eukaryota > Viridiplantae > Streptophyta > Magnoliopsida > Malpighiales > Euphorbiaceae > Mallotus > Mallotus japonicus. Next base: position 7,367 of record CATIWK010641619.1, on the reverse strand, counting down.
AACTATCCATCCAGCATTTGATTTTTCGCAATTGAATGAGCTATAGGCTGATAGTAGCAAAAGTAATCACTAAGTTACATGCTGCGCTAACAAAGGAAATATCACTCCTCATATTTGTATCCAGTAATTAATGCCAAGAGAGGAACTTCAAATAGCATACATCCAGAAAGAAACTAACCTTGTTGCAGCAAATACAAAAACACCAGTTAGTACTTCAACACCATCTAATTCTGTGAGAAACTGTGAAAGGAGAGGGACAATGTAATAAGAACCTTAATTGAAAAAAAAAAAAAAAAAAGGAAGAAGAAAATATGAAACTGACTTGATTAACAACACGATCAGTTACTCCAGTATTATCATGACCTCTTTTGGGGGCAATTGAATCAAATTCATCAAAAAAAAGAAGGCATGGAGCTGCAGCAGTGGCTTTGGAGAAAATATCACGCACCTGTGACCAAAGCAACAGCATCAACAGTGAGCACTCGCATAAAAATTCATCATATTACCAGAAACAAACATAACAGGTATTGACACTGTGAAATAATGCCAATGCAGTTACACAATAAGTCACAGAACAGTATTGACGAATATTCATAAATTTAACTGTCATTGAAGAGTGTTCACACTCTTGACCTCCCCCTTATACATATATATGTGTGTGTGTGTGTGTGTGTGTTTGGATTGATGTGGCCCCAAATGAGTTCATTTTAGCACAAGCCAAACAATTAAATTAGATAAAGTCAAATTAGCTCCCTTGCAGCTTATTTACCAAAAAAATCCTAACCAGTACCTAATTCTCAAATATATCTTGTATACAAATCTATGCAATATTCAGAATCATACAAGTCAGAACATATATGTTATGCAAGAAACCAATATAGATACGTAAATTAAAAAAAATATTATAAAAGAATATATATCTGGAACAAAATTAAGTAATTTCTCTTACAGCTTGCTCAGAAGCACCAATGTATTTGTTTAACAGCTCAGGCCCTTTCACTGATATAAATCGCAGTGAACAAGCAGCAGCAGCAGCACCAACAATGTGTGTCTTTCCACAGCCAGGAGGACCATAGAAAAGAACATTTGACCGTAACCTTAGAGGAGCGCGGGCAAATATATTTGGAAACTTTGAAGGTAGTTCAATCATCTGCCATTGATATATCAGACCATAAGAAATATAAATGAAAACTTTTTCACACAGGAAAAAAAATTATAAATCAAGTCATTATCGGATGAAAGTTAGTCTAAGCACCAGGAGAAGTAGCATGATCATTCCATCGATGGTCCAAAGACCAACTATTTAACAGAAATCAATACAAAAGAACTACTGATACAATTCTGAACTCTATTTCACTAGTAAATTAAATGATGTGTCAAAAAATTGAAGGATGATTTTTTTTAAAAGAAAAAAAAAAAAGAAAATATGTCCTTTTAATAATATTTAAAAAAAAAAAAAAAAACTAAGCCATGACCAAGCAACAAGGAGACTATGTAAACTGTCCTTCCATTTTACTTGAGAAAATAACAAACAGTTCACTAATGTCACTTCCAGTTTCTTAAAAGCAATGTATAATTAATAGAGCCACCAGAACCGGAATTGATCCAAAGTGGATTAGCAATCATAATAGAACAGGTTAAAGCATTACACTTAACAAATTCAAATCCACCGTAACTACCCCATTCAATTTGCACATTAAACTGCATTTCATTCAACTTAGAAGATAGGCTTGCAGTGCTGTTATTGTCTGCTCAAATAAAAGTACTTCTGCAAAAAATGGTAGAATGTTGAAAACACACATGCAAACTCCTTCAAAATTTCCTTGGTTACTAGTATTCCCATGGCTATTCTATCAAGATAAAGTAAGAAGAATATACAACCATGTAAGAAGAACATTAAGCCCTGCTGGATTTTTTTTTTTTTTTTCCCTCTTTGCTTCTGTAGAATATCTTTTGTGTGTGTTTGTATATATATATAAAAATCCAGCACAGCAAAATTTACAGCAACTCCACCACAAATTTGAAATCATATGACTCATGATTACAAATAGACAAACCGGATTAAGAAAATAGAATAACATAAGACAAAAGCAAAGACAACATCTTAATTTGATATGCCATCAAACACCTAAGTTTTATACGGATACTCCACATCAATCATAATCGTGCAGCATTTCAGGCATCAAAATTTGTCTGTCTAGATATTCTGGTTCTCTGAATGGGATGATTGATAATGATACATAATGAAATATTACCCTTGTAATTGTGACAAGTTAGCTGCTAGCCTAAGAAGTATAACCAATAATGATACCTCTTTGATAGCACTTCTTATGTCCTTGAGACCACCAACATCATCCCACCCAGAGCGACCACCTTCTGGAGCGGATTTAGTAATATCACGCATCGCAACAGGAAGGAACTCATGCATTGCTTGAGAAAAATCATCCTTCACCAAAGTGGGCACCTCATGCTTTCCAACAGTAAAATGAGCAGGCAAAAATCGGCCAATGGCAGCATGCACAGTTCTATCAACCAATATTTCCTGCAATTAAACTGACGCATTAAAAACTAGAACAGCGAAGGCATGCAAGTCATCAAAAAAGCAACATCAAATGGCAATCTTCTCATTCAAAAGATTAGAACATCTCCCACTCCCAAAGAAAGAAAAAAGAATAAAAGCATTATTACGATTTCAAATCTGAAGTGAAGACAAATACCAGATCATATGCATCATAACCATCACATTTGGAAGCTATATCTAACAGGATTTCATCGGAACATTGAAGCGAACGTCTGTGGATTTCATGTCTTAGTATAGCCTGGCGTTCTGAGGCAGCAGGAGCAGGCAGTTGCACGTGAAAGTCAAACCGTCCTGGTAACAACCAGCATGACAACAGAATAAGAAATGACAAACACAGCACAAAAGAAAACTTTAGTAACCCACATTCGTCCATTAGCACTCATTTTGTATGCAAAAAACAAACCTGAAGAGCTCAGTGACCGAGGAATACTGTCCAGAGTCTGCACAGAAGCTATAAAAGCAATCGGACCAATTCCACATGAGTTTTTTCTTTTCTCCTGTGTAGTGCCATAGTAATTAGCTGACTAGGGAATTGAGGAGACAAAAATGAAAATATCATCATCATGCCATACTAAGATTTGGAACCAGAAAGCTGGCGTCTTCAAAAAAGCACAAGAACCATAACAAACTAGTTTTCGTGACAGGTATTTGCACTAATTCATAAACTAGGGGGCATAAGAAGACACCATATACCATCAAACATCATAACACAGGATTAAAAATGGCTCGATGAATTTAGGACACTTCCAATGAATCAAGAGAGAGAAAAAAAAAAAAAAAAAGCTTAAACCATATTGTTTTAATACAAAATGCTCTGGTGAAACTTCACCAAATTCTTCTTATCCAGAACCAACTTTAGTTGGCGCATAACCAGGTATAACATGTCCTAGACTGGCTTTTAAGCAACAAATGAAGGTAAAATCAAGTACTCTCTTGGATTGCACCTGGATAGTTTCTCTTCTCTAAAAAGTTTTACTTGCAAGATATCTTCTGTAGAAAACTTATTTCATTGAAAAAACAATTTATTAAATTTTCACAAGAACCAGTTTCCACTCTTCTCTGAGGAGATTTCATGATTATGCATGATCAACATCACCAACTAAATGAACAGATATGTGAATTAGAAAGTTATGTAAAACAGGCACTTGAAAGTCATAATAGCTTCAGTTCCATCATCACAAGACTCAAGAGACTAACAATAAAGACAGAGTTATTACCCCATATTCATCCATCATGTCTGTGAGAAATTTTGTAAGAGCAACAGCAGAGGTTGAAGGTTGAGACCCTTCTGGGTCAGAAGAAGATGAAATAATGCTATCAAGATCATCAAATATGATGAGAGATGGTGCATGATCCAAAGCTTCAGATATGTAAGCAGAAAGTGATTGACGAATGGTTGAGGCTTTTTCTGAGGCAAGTCCGGAGCAGCTTACAAACACTCTGTGACATAGACATACGTTAGTGTAAATTTAACGACCAACATTTTTCTCTTATTCCATAATTGCATATGCCTGCAAGGAGCAACAGAAACCCAAAGACCATGAAGAAAAAAAGGAAATTGGGATTGCTTACATGTGTGCTAAGATGTCTTCATGTTCTTCAAGAGATTTTGCAACTGCCCTTGCCAAAATACTCTTTCCAGAACCCTAATACAGAAATATGCACAAAGTTAAATTATTCAAAGACTCATTAACAACACATTATTTTAGTTGACAGGTAAAAAGAACATATAAGGCAACAGGAGGAGCGCCTACATGCATACAAGAAGGAATCATTCAAAAGAAGACATCTAAGAAGTCTAAGACAACTTCTATATTAACAAATTACTGTGCACAAACAAAACTTTGATTTACTAGGACATCTGTCTTTTAGATCTACATAAACAACTCTCTGTCTATTCCCCTTTTAATGGAATTCATATTCCTACCTCCAAAAAAAAAAAAAAAAAAAAAAAAACCTGCAAAACCAACATACATGTGTCCTGAAAAATTGCAGAGTAAATTCATTTCATGTAGTGCAGTTGCAGCAGCCATATGCCAATGGCATTTAAAAGCTGTTTATAATAGGCCTTTTTTCTGCACCCAAAATCAGTATAAAATTCCAACCAAAGAAATGAACTTACACGAGGTCCATATATCAGAACATTTCCAGGGAGAGGCAGATGGTAAGTACTAAACAGCATCCCAGAAGTGGGAGACAACAACACCATTATTCCTGCAATCCGATAAAATTGCATATCAGGTAAGCCAAAGACATTGGACAGGAGTTATTTTATGCCAGTCATTCATGTGGTGCATGTGTTGTTTTAGACAAAACGTAAATTTTATTGATGAAAAGAAAGAGCATTAGAAATTACAAAGTAGTTACAAGGTGTGCTCCTTCCAAGTATAACAATGTCTAGATAAGAAAACTCATGTATTAGTTATTATTTATTTGAAATATTTCAGCCACAATATTTGAAATGAATCCCAAGTAAGAAGATAAGTGCTTTTCTAAAATCTCAAATCAAGCTTTTAAATGTACTAGTTATAATGGATCTGAGTGTTTGTGAAAGAGAAGACATATAGAACAAATAAATATGGACTAGAACATTTTGTGCATTTACTACAAAAAAAGCTACAAGTGATGAACATTCACCTGGGAACTACAACAAAGTGCAAGGAATCTCAAAGAGAATACCTACTGTTAATTACATCAGTAGCAGTAGTCCCCATCCAGCTCAAAGAAGAAAAACTTGCACTAATGCCTTTGTCAGAGTTCCTCTCTTTGAGAGCATTCAAGGATACAGGATCACCCAACTTCAGTTTTCCAAACAAATCCAGACCTCCTAAATTCTCCTTGTTGCTGTTTTCAAATGAAAACTTGTATGAGTTGACTTTTCTTTCATGCAGCAGTTCCTCAGAAATATTCAGTACAAAGAAGAATTCAAGAGGTAGTTCGCTGGTGCTTTTTCTCTTCTGGAGTAATCCACTGGAATTAGACCTTACCTTCCTGTAAGATCCAACATCACATCCTTTCACTTCAAAGTGAAGTATAGTTTCTTTCCCTAAAATTAATGAATTAGCTTCTGATCCGGCAGTTGAACCAACAGCATGAAGCTGTGCAAGAAACCAAGCTTGAAGAAGTCTACTTAATCCTTTTCTGTTATCAGACTGCTTAGTGGCCTCTTCATTCCCACTGGGAAACTCATGTGAAAGAGCTGCAATAATTTCATCATGGATTGGCCAATCAATGTTACCCATATAGGAACCTGAGCCAGTTCCTGAAACCAGGTTTCTTGGCCTCTGGTATCCATAGCTATCAAGCACCTCTAAACTAGTCTTCTCACTAGCCTTATCATGTCCAAGGAGCTTAAAGTAGCATGGAGAAAGTGATAAAGAGCTAATATCTTCCTTCAGATCCAGGCTGCATATCTTTAAATAAACCCCTGCAGGCAAGAGAGTAGTCTCAGTCCAGAAACTGAACGGTGAATGCTAAACCAAAATTCTGAAAGCATGAAAATATGCATTTTCTATGTGAATGTCCCTCCCTATCAAATTATTTTAATATAAATGTGAAAGTATACAATTAAGATGACTTTTCATCAAATACTTTAAGGGATTAACATACATGAGTGCAGGCTTGATCTCAGATAAAGACGAAGGGACCGAGCTATCATTAGATGTCCTTTAGCCACTGAATCTGAAAATAAAATGCGAACAATTGCCTGCCGATATTCTTTCTTGTCACTTAAAATATCATTTTTACTTTCCTTAAGGGAAGAAGAGTTTTTTGATCTCATAATGTCACTTTCAGATGTCCTCGTGCTCTCTTTTGACGACAATCTTGGCACAACTGTAACCAATTGAAGACAGTCCAGCGAACATTTTGCAGCAGTTTCAGGATGCATATAAGCAACAGAAGTGAGGACAACACTAAGTTCCACATCTTTAACCTCACTTTTGTGGAACAATCTTCTATCTGAATCCTGAAGACGCAATAATGCCTTTGTAATGTTGAGCTTTTTACTAGATGACTGCAGTTCTTGTTTGTTAAGATCTGTTTTACGTCTCTTAGGAGCAACTGCAACTTCAGTCCCTGGGACAAGTTGAACTGAGAAAGATCTTACAGGTCAGTCATAACTCCAGTAAACAATGCAATCAATAATCTCTTTGCAAGAAAATTTAGCAGAAAAAATAAGAATGTATAAACTTTGTTCCTGAAGAAATTATTTCTAACAAAATATAGCAGTAAATTTTTTAACATGCATTCAAGTGCTTGTAAAATATAAGTTTCTTAGCATCCCACTTCTATGGCAAGCCAGAAAATACAACTTAATAAAATAAGGAGACACACAAAATGAGAAGTACAGAAATATCACCAACCAGCAGCAGAAATCTTAGCTGCATACTAAAAACAAAGACTGAGTGCAAAGACAAGGTGAAAAGTTGGAAATATTTGTGTATTGATACATTCCAGAAAATTCACGAATTAATGCAGCAATCACACCTCAAAAGTTAGTGAACCTGATTCAACTGTATGAACTTAATGGCTAAAGCAACCATAAATGCTCATTGATGCAAAATACGATCTTATGAAAGAGAGACAAGAAAGGCATGAGCATCAACAAACCTATTTTCCCCAAATGTGTATGATATTGATGCTATTGTGCTATTATGTCATGAATCCTATTAATCTTCAACAAGTGTGTACGCACATTAGAGAGATTCAAAAAAAAATTGGAGAACCAGACCTACACTACTTAAACATGCGCACCATGGACTTTATACCAGCAATAGGTATTTAG
>CATIWK010641589.1:0-12179 GCA_949634005.1 Mallotus japonicus | reverse complement strand
TAACAAGTCTGTGCCACTAAGCTACAGCCCTACAGTCGATATATTTTTAACATTTTATATATGCTTTTCTGTTTTTTTGATACGAATTTAATAGAACTTTTTATTTCATACAAACCAAAGTCTGGCTCAGTTTTGCTCACCTCTAATCTAAAGTATAGCTTATGTTTCAACTCTATACATCTGCACATACACAATATTCATGTAAAACTTAATTATTGTTTACAACCCAATACCTGTATTTCTGGGACATTTCCAGCAGTAATAATTGAGATCGTTCGGTAAGCTTCTTTCTGAATACTTATATTGTGATTTTGCACGGACAGTTGATTAAGGCGTGGAAGAGCAATGTTGACAATCACAGACTGAAAAAAAAAAAATTCTAGTGGTTATTTATCTGTAGCAAAAGGAAAGATAACAGAAGCATTTAACTGGAAAGAGACACACATGCAGCTTTATTACAAAGATGATTCAACTAGCCATTTAAATTGTATTAGTCTAGTTAATGAAAAGTACATCAACCTTTAATCTAAATTAAGAATTTCATTAAGGTCCATAAAAAAAAACTACTTCAAAGAAGAAATACAAGTACGGTAATTATTACCTGAGTCTGAGGATCATCACCTATAGCTATATTTCCCACTGTCTGGATGGCAGGTGTCAAAACTGTACATGACGAATGACTGGCAGAATTAAACATGATTAAGTCAGCACAACTAGTTGGCAACTGTAAAAACTGAATACTCTACGCAAACAATAGGTAGATGAAATAAATTGCTTATGCAATTGCAGAAATGGGATAATATAATATGATGAGTTACAATGCATGCAAGAGACCAATGCAGGGCAAGGAAATTTACAATAGAAGCTCAACTAGTCGTTGACAAACACCAGAATCAATCACAGCTTCAACATTGTCTTTGTGGCCATCTGAAAGATAAGATAGGGTCCAGCAAGCATTTGTTAGAACTTCCGCATCACTCAAGTCGATTAATTGCCTGAGAATTGGCAATACAAGCTTGACCTGACACAAGCCACAACAAAATATTATAAACACAATTAAATTATGTGGTGCCATATTGAATTAGAACTTAATTCATCAAGCTAAAGAAAGTGTAAAATCAACTCATTATTTCTTACTTGTTCAAATGGTACCGATGGTCTGCCATAACAGAAATTGGATAATGCCCAAGTAGCAATGCGAAGCATGGACAGTTTTGACTCTGCAACATCTAATAGATCTAGTAATGGCATCAGAGCCCCATTGCCAAGAACAATATCCCTGCAGCTTGAATCGTCACCAGCAACATTACCCAAAGCCCACACCGCCTAATCAAGAAAAAGAAAAGATTTAAGATTGGAAAAAATACAAATGAGGCCAAAGCAAAAAGCAAAAGTTCTCAACATAATGGAAAAGATAAAAAGGTATGTTCCAAGAGGAAAAGAACTAACTAGAAGGGAAAGAGAAACAAGCTCATTAAGATGCAAAACATCATTTCTGCCATATAAATAATATTAATGATTTTCAAAGCTATCATAATATAGAGTTGCTTTATGACACCCTTGAGTCACAAATAAAATCCACAAACAAATAGACAAACACCAACCTGCTCACTGACATCTTCACTTTCTGAATCAAGAAGCCATACAAACTGAGGAACTGCACCATACTCTATGACAATTTGTGTTTGCTTTGACGTCCCAGCTGCAAGATTAGTCAAAGCCGATGCAGCCTGCAACTGCATATGAAGACAAATTGAGTTAATTCTCACACAAAATCACAATCGTCAAGCAAATCAGTTCAACTAGAGAAAGAAAGAACTAGTTCGAGCAGTTAATACTTGTAACTGTCGCTGATCATTCCATGCAAGAAACTCCACAAATCGTGCAACCATACCAGTTTCTATAATTTTTTTATTATATTTTTTGTGGTTGTTTTAGAGTTACTTTCAAGTTGTTTTTGTTGTTGTTGTATACTCTTTTTCCTTTTTAGTTGATTTAAGGTTTCTTTGAAGTTGTTTTATGGTTGATTTAGAGTTGTTTTTGGATTTTTATTTTTTGTGATTGTTTTAGTTGTTTACCGGTTGTTTGATGATATGTTGTGAATATTAATATGTTTAAATTTGTTATTTTGTTTATATTTTTTGGAATTATCAATATTTAAATATTTTGGCATTGTGGCTGTAATTTTTACTATAATTTAGTTTTATATATAATGAAAATTATTTTATTTTGTTAAGTTTTTGTTTTTATATTGAATTTCTTTGTTTTTTGTTTGAATTATTGTGTGTTTTATTGGTTAATTTGTAGTTTTGCTGTGGTTTTTTTAGGGTTATTTTGAAGTTGCTTTTGTTGTTGTTGTATGTTCTTTTTAATTTTTTTATTTGATTTAAGGTTTATTTGAAGTTGTTAATGGTTGTTTTAGAGTTGTTTTTGCATTTTTTATTTTTAATTTTTCCATGTTGTTCTAAAGTTATTTTTATTCTTTTATTATGTCTTTGTTTTTTATTTTTATGATTTTTTAGTTTAATATATTCGTGGAATTATGGTTTAATATTATTTAAGATATAGGATTATTATTCAATATTTTTTTCTTTTAGATTTTTGAAAATAATTTTATAGAATTTGAAAAATAAAAAAAATATTTTGTTTTTTAAGATATGTAGTTAATTTTTTGTTTTGGGATTTTGAAAAACTTTTTGGTATATATTGTATAAATATTTTAATAATACGAGTAAATATTTATTTTTTAAAATTATTTTTTTTTGGTGAAATTATTGTTTTCTTATGCTAAATTTCTTTGGTTGTTTTGTTTTCAATTGTTGCGTTTTTGTTGGTTGATTCGTAAGTTGTTTTTAGTTTATTTTTTCTTTTTTTTTTTGTGCTTTTTAAGGTTATTTTCAAATTGTTTTTGATTGTTGTATAGTTGTTTTATTTTTTAAAAATTTTTAAGGTTTTTTTCAAAGTTGTTTTGTGGTTAATTTATAGTTATTTTTGAGTTTCTATTTTTATTTTTTGGTTGTTTTAGTTATTTTATGGTTGTTTTCTAATTTTTTTTTTATTTTTTGATATATTTTTATTTATTTTACCCTTGTTTGACTATGAAAATTACTTCTAGAAGATGTTATAAAAAAATAAAGCAAGAGATCTAGGTTAAAGATTGATTACTTTGTTGTTGTTTCATGGCAAGTATTCATGTCTCTTCTAGTAAAATAGATCCTTATTTAGTAGATCAAAGAAGTTAAATTTTGGATTCATCAATGGCTTGTTTTTGTGGAAAGCCTGCTATACTTCGAGTTTCTAAAGATGATATGAATCCAAGGAGAAGTTTTTTTGTTCTAATTTTGAAAATGTAACATATGACATACATATTGTATTGTTGTGCTTAAATTTTTTTTCTTATGATTTTGGTGTTTTTAATAATATTTTTGATGATTTTGATATCAACACAAAATAGGGGTTGTGGTTTTTGCTTATGGTTGGATAAAGAATGCACTTGCTATCAACTACAGTACATCAATAACCTAAGAGTAGAAATTGAAAATTTGAAGATGGAGAAGAAGCATAATGATGTTGAAAATTACTGTTCAAGAGAGATATTAAACGATTGAAAGATGATAATGAAGAATTGATTGAAGAAATAGAGATGATGCATATGAATTTTGAGGAGGTAAATGAAGAGTTAAAATTGCGATGGAAGGATATTGAGGTTTTGAAGGCCAAACTTGTTGCTTCTGAAGCTATGTTAAGTGCTATTGATATTGTTTATATCATTTCGGTATACAATGCGGTATGCATTATAGTTGCTCTATTGTTTACAATGATTTTTTTTTTTTTTTGTTCTTATTGTGCATGCAATATAATTGTATTTTGGTTGTCTTTGATGCTTTTTCTTTTCTTTTGATGTCTTTTCTGTTTTTATTTGTTCTGTGATTGTGGTTGTTCTTAAGTTCATTTTGTTTTTTACTTGCTTATAGGTTGTTGTTTAGTTGTATTATATTTTTTCTTGTGTTCTTTTGTTTATTTGTCATTTTTTATTATAGATGTTTTTGTATTTTTATTAGATTTTTTTTTTGGTCTGGGTTGTTTCCAAGTTGTTTTTCACTTCTTCTTGCTTATGTTTTCATTTTTTTCTATTTTTTATATTATTGTTACTTTATTTTATGCTTATTTTCAATTATTATTGTTTTAACTTTTAACAATAAAGACTTGGAATAAATATATATTTTTCTTTTCAAAAACATAAATTTATAAATTATAAAACATTAAAATAAAATTACAAAAAAGATACCATGTTAAAAAATGAAAATAAAATTACAAAAATGAAAATGTATAATAGTTTTTTTTAAATAACTTTATAATCAGCATGTACATTACAAAAAATGATTTTGGATATAAAGAATCCTGTCAAACATCAACACATGATGTATGGAAATTTGTGGAATTAAAAGTATTCTTCAAGAAATGGTTCTTTAATATTATAAAAGTTTTTTTTTTTTTTTTTGCTTGATTGAAATTGGTTTTTTCACTTATTTGTAGTTATTTACGTTATTGTTGTTGTTGTTCGTTTTTTTTTTTTTTTGTTATTTCTTGTTGTTAAAGGGTTTGTTTTAAGGTAGTTTTGAGATTGTTTATTATTTTTTGGTTGCTGAAAGGTTGATTTATAATTGTTTTGTAGATGTTTTGTAGTTTTGTCATTTGTGGTTGTTTGTGGTTGATTTGTAGTTGTTTTTTATTTACTTGGTGGTTGTTTTGTGGTTTTCTTCTGATTGTCTTCATATTCTTATTATGTTTTATTTGGGTTGTCTTATGGTGTCGTCCATATTATCTGTTATATTTTTATTTTTTATCTTATTTTACTTAATTCTTTTTTCACAAAAGAAATAAATTTTAAGTAATAGATTAAAATATGACTTTTTAACTAAAGAAATGTAATCAATTTGTTTTGCTTACATGAAAATTCAATATATTGTTGTCAATATAATTTTTTTCTTTAAAGAGAACAAGTGCTTATTAGTGTATTTTTGGTTAATTTCTATAAGTTTTTGTCCAGCTTGTTAACATATGCTGCACTTGTTTTGAGTTTTGTTCTCCCATGATACTTTTATTCTTCTTTTCTTTGGTCTTCTACTTTTGTTCTTGATTGTCATGGAAGTATTTCAATTTGTTGCTCTTCATTTGGGATGATCCATGTTGTTTTGTTGCCAATTGGATATACTATAACTTTGTCTATTACCATGAATGTTTCCTTTGTGTAGTACTTTGAGCAATATATATGGATCTTCATTCATTTTCTTCAATATTGCAAGAGCATGTAGACATGGCACTTCATCAATTTGGAATATGTTGCAAGTTTTCTCTTTCAAGTTAAAAATGAATGTTGTTTCAATATCATTAACTGTGAATGGTTCTTCAATTGAAGGTTTGACATATTAATAATTAAAAATATATTTAATTGATAGTTTATAAGAAGAATTGCAGTTTAAGTAGCAAGTTGAATAATAATAGTTGTATCTATTAACAATAACAACAACAAAAGTAGCAAATATAATAAGAGCAGTTACAATTATATATATAATAAATATATGAAGAGGTATGAATATTACTAGTAGTCTTAGGCATCGAATGAAGTTTTCATTCAACAAATCTTCTACCTTTTTTGCAAGCCTTGTGAATGTTGAATTTGCATTGATTCTGTTTTTATAACTCTTGTCTTGAATCAAACAATGTAGATATTCAAGCAATATTGTAATTGGTAACACTTTTTCTGCTATGTTAACTGCATTCATTGACTCAACTATGTTTGATCCTTACATCAATTTTGTCTAATTAATTCATGTTGTACCAAAATTCATCAATAATATATGTTTTTGCTGCTTAAAGAAAGAGCTAAAAAGTTAAAAATTATATTAAATGAAGAATGAGAAGCGTGGAGCTTAAAGAACCCATCTCCAATAGCTAGTTTTCACTTCAAATCTATAAATACCTCTTAGATATCATATTTAAGAGGTTAGACAAGTGGTTGAGAAAATATATTGTACTCCTACAAGTTTTGTATTTTCGTTTCTTAAAACTCTCTTTGCAAACAAATTCTTGTTGAGTTTGTATCTACCACTCTTGTGAGAATTAGGATGAATTAGTGATAAGGTTCTTCCTTTACTCCTTTCTTGGGTATAAGCTAAGGGTAGTGAGGATCTAGTTCACTAAAAGTTTAAGTGTTAGCCTTACTAAAACACTTGGTATAGAGGTTTAAGAGTAAGCCTTGGGTAAAACTCTTGTTGATTAGTGCAAGGATTTGAGTGTTAGCTTTGGGAAAGCACTTGATTGTGAAGGTTCTGAGTGAGTCTTGAAAACTCAAGTTGTAAAGGTTGTGAGTAAGCTTAAAAACTCAGGTTGTAAAGGTTGTGAGTGAGCCTTGAAAACTCAAATTGTAAAGGTTTAGTGTTGAGCCCTGAAAAACGCTTGTAATAATTTGAGTGAATAAAATTGGGTTTGAAAATCCTAACTTGAGATAAGTTAGGTGGGAGACTTAGGATTGATTCAGGATCAGAACTCCCTAAAATCTTTTGTTCCTCTTGTTCTTTTCCTTATTTTTGTTCTTAATTGTGATCCTTTCATTTCCTTAATAATATTTAAATTTCCTCTTAATTTTTAATCTTTCCTTAATTCCTACAAACCCTATTCATCCCTCTCTAGGGCATTTTCACGAGCTTTGTTGAACTCAGCTCATTTATTAAACGAACTTCAATAGATAAGTTTGAAAAAACTTTTATCGACCCGAGTTCTAAATAGCTTATGAGCAAGTAAGCTCGTTTATAGCCACATCAAAATTTTAAATAGATAAATATCACTAGCATAGAAATTAAATAAATTCAATTTACATCAAATTATTTTTGTCTTTGCAAGTTTAGACCATAATTACATTAGCATCCACCTTATTAGAGAATTGAACACTTTCATTTTTTTTAGCTTTCATTATGTAAATATGTTAGTACATTCATGAAATTTTTTTTTTATAGTCTCTTATATTAAAAATTATTTAAGTGCTCTAATTTATAAAGATAAAACGGTTTAATGTTTCAATTATAATAAAAATAATTTTAAATTTACTAATTATTTTAAATTTCAAATATTCACGAAACTTACAACGTATATTTTAATTAATATATTAAATTAAAAATAAAATTGTAATTTTGATAGATTCATAATTTTTATTAATTAAATTTAAATTCACTTTTTATATTTAATTTTAAATTTTTTATAATCATATTCACCTAAAACTAAAGCAACATATAATATAAATAACTTTAAAAGAAAAAATTGATGAAATTAGATATGAAAAAAGTGAAAATAAGATGAAATTGAAAAGAAATTAATGATAAGTTGATTTTTTTTAAGGTGTTGTCATTGCTATTTTAAATTTAAATTAATTAAAAATACAAAATTTTAAATTGTATTATTTTAATAAAATAGAGGGGTTGAAAATTTTATTTTTATAAAATAAAGTGACTAAAATATCTTATTTATTACACTATTAATATAAAAAATAATGAAAAAACAAAAACTCTGACAAAAACAAATTTGAGAGACTAAAAAAAATTTAATTTTCAAATAAAAAAGAAAAGTGTAAATTACATCAAATCTTAAAAAAAAAAAAAGTAATTTGCTTCTAATAACAAAATAGAAAATTCTTGAAGTTTTTGCATCAAAGTAAACTAAGATATTGTAAGAGAGAAAGAAACTATATAAATTGAATTGATTTGATACGTAGAAGTAAGAACGGTTTGTGATTTTTGAAGTATTGGTCAAAACCATTTTACACAAGTTACTCGCACAACCAATAAATGAACGACTAAAATCAACTAAACTTATACAATCTTTCATCTAAAAATTTTGAGTGTTTGACATAGTTGAAAAATACCCAAAAGCTTTATTAATCTGGGTGATTAATTCTTGCTCCAACCATATGATGAAAAATTATTATATTCGGTTTCTTCGGAGAATGAATTTATAAGAATTCACCTATCCCAATAATAAAAAAAATTTGACTTGATTGATCAGATAGTAAGAGCTTAATTGGCCTGTTTTTCGTAACAGATTCCATCTTTATATCTCTCTATCTCTTTCAATTTGAATAGAAATTAATGTAATACAAAAGTATCATAACTATGACTAATTAAAACATAAACAATACCTCGAAGGATTAGTCCTAGACTGCGGCCTGGGAATACCTTTCCAGATGGAAAAAAAATTAAAAAGTGGTTGAAATTCACAATTCATTTTCATAAATTTTTTTAAAATACAAATTTTACTTTGATTTAAATAAGATATTTTTAGTGGTGTTGACTTTACCCATTACACAACTCTACAATACAAAATATTTTCATTTTTTTCTTGGTCAAGCACTGCTCCTAATAAATTAAAAATGAGATGGTGGAATGGAATAATTCTCCCTTGCAAAACACCATCAACATATATTACTTTGTTAAATATTTTTTATATAGTTAGATTAACAAGCAACTAAGCTTTATTCTTGTTTTTGTTTGTTTTTTTTTTTTTAAGAATTAAGTCTTTGAAGTTGGGCTGTTGTGGTACCTATAATCCAAGTAATTAGGCATTTGAACTCCTAATTAGTCAGATTAATTAGCTCAATTACCAACAAGTCTTCTATAAACTAGTGGATCATATTCTTAACCTATTAAAACAATGGATATGTTTAGCTACATGCAATGTATAAACATTTATATATGAGTGTAATGCATGATATCAATGGAAAACATTTATTTGCTTTTTATAGTGTTGAATTTAAGTTTAATTCTTATAAAATTAGAATTAATTGATTAAATTTAAAAATTAGAATTTAAGTTGAAGTCACATTAATATTAAATACTATTTCTCAACTGTTATATATATATTCAAAATTAACCATTTGACTTATGCAAAGATATGGATAGAATAAGTTGAAAAATGTAGCCAACTAGGTAAATATGTGGTAGGGAATAGACTTGAAGATTGAAATCAACAACCCATTAGGTATTTGAGGATGTTGAACCAATTAAATAGAATCTTGAGCTAATGTTAGATGATGTAACAATGGGGAAGGTATGTTTCAATTTTCACCAAAAATTAGGTGTTTCGAGGTATTGTCGGTTTCCCATACCCTCCCAATTGGCTTTTCACTTCCAACCTTTTTCAGACAGTGCATTAAATTTCTAATTCGTACGGGTGTAATCTAGTGACCACTTCCTAAAATTAAATTTCTAATTTATATCGCTCATATATGTGAAATTAAGTGGTTATTCCTTGAAAAATATTTTAATGTATAAAATCTGAATTATATTATGGTCTATTTGTTAAATGAGAGGGTTACCTTCTACTATACAATTTATTAATATTTAGGTTATATAACCTATTTATTAATTAAAAAAATCTAATTTATATGAACGAATTCAGAATTCGTCCTTTATATTTTTCACTTATCTCATTATAGGTAATTCTTTCAAAATTAATAATTAAAATAAGTTTGAAAATTTACTTTAAAAAGTATAAACATAATTATAATATTCTGAACAAATTTTTAATTATGATTTGTTTCGATAAAAAAATTAAAAATTATAGAAATTAAATGAAATATTTTTATTAAAGTGTGCTATAGATGGAGTAGAAGAGAGCCTATTCATCTACAAGTTTTTTTGTAAAGAAAAAAAGTAAATTTACATGATGAATATTTTTTGGTTCAAATAATTAAAAAAGTCAAAGTTTTCTTCAATAAGTCTTACATGTAATGACAAAAAAGGATTCATTGAACAATTAAACTTTAAAACATGAGAAGCAATGACAATACACAATGAATATCTTAAAGATGCAAAGAATTTGATTAATTAAGAATAAGTTCCACACGTTCATATCATATCTTCAAAATATCTATTTATTCTCATATCATATTCACATCATATCTTTCTTTTTCTCATGCAAATTTGAAACTAAAAATTTTTAAAGAAAAATATTTAATGTCCCACCTTGCAACATTGTAAATTGGTCAAAATAAAGTACACCAAAGTATTTAATCTTCACCCAAATTTTCTGTCTCTCGTAATCTCTGAACAGTGTTTGTAATTGTTTCTTTTAATGCATAGCTTTTGGTCAAAAAAACAAAAAAAAAATATTTAATCTTTATTTTTATTTTTTTAAATTAGAACTTGATAATGGAATTAGTTGGAAGAAAGCAAAAGCATTTATTTGACATTGCTAAATCATCAATTTTTCCAACCCTATCCTCTAATTTAATTGCTCTATTTACTTCATTCCACTCTAATAATGAAAGCACCTCCCAAAACCCCCACCCTCCCTACAGGGACTGTTTTTATGATCTTATTATTTTATTTTTAGTTATAATAAAAATATTTTAAATTTTTAATATAAATAATTATTTAGTTAAAAGTAAATCAAAACGTTGATTTTTTTGTTTTTTGGAATGGTGTAGTCTACCGTTATTTTGTTTTTTATAAAGTAAGATTTACTTTGTTAATAATAACCGTTAGATCATTTAATACACTTTGATCTTACAATGATAATAACAAAGTATACACAAAATAAATAAAAAATAAAGTAATAGTAGAATTTCCCTTTCGAATAATCAAAACATTGATATAGTATTTATAAAATATTTAATGTATTTAAAAAAGAGATTAGAGTTGAATTGATGGAGGATCCTGCGGCACAAGAAAAGGAGATTTTATTGGTGGAGTGTGACTTCTATCTAACCACCCTTTCTTTAGTTTTCTGTATTGTTTATACCCAACGTGATTATTTTGTTTTATTTTCTTAATTTACGCACTAATTAAGTTTCAAAAAAATAATAATACTTCAGATTCTATCACATCAAGCGAGATGCATGAAAATATATATTTTTTTAATTTAGTTGATATATATTTTATTTTTAATAATATGAATTTAATTATTAGAATTAATATAGTAATAATATGAAAATGCCTTGATTGGGAGTACTTTACCCCTTCGTAGGCTGATCCGGTGGGAGTGGGGATTTAGTCTGAATGTGGTACGGGTTTAAAGGTACCTCTCATAGTTGGAGCTCGTCCAGGACACCTATAGTAATAGTAAAATAATTAATAGTTGGCATAATTATTATCTCAATACCAAAAAAATAGAATAAATATGTTGCATGTGATGATTATATAATGTAGAAAGATGCAGACCACATACTCTAATTAATTTTTGAACCATTCAAAGGTCATATCATATAAACTAGCTTGCTAATTAAACATATATCTAATAACTTTACATCTTTATATATATATAATGATCATAGCTTATTGACACAATCAAACGATTACTTGTTCATTCATATAAAATACATCTTTATATATAGAATGCTCATAGTATAATAAAAAAAATTGAAATAAAATCTCTTTATCGTGCTCTTCAATTAATGTTAATAGAACTGTTTTAATGTGTAACTTGGTAATACATACACTATATTTAATGATTTTGATTAGTCATAAATTGATTTTTTGATCTTTAAATGAATTTTATTGCAGAAATATCAATAGAGTTTTCATGACGAAGAGATATTTAAAATCTATAAAGAGTGTATTTGGATACAAACATTTGATTTCAAATCTTAAAATTCATGTATTAAATTTTAAATATCAAAATTTCAAATAACATGTAATTATATGTCATTTTAAATCCTTATTAAACCAGTTTTTAAATTTTTTATGGATTTATTTTAAATTCTCATAAATATAAATTCATATGGTCCACAAACAAGAAATTTAATTGAAATTTAAATTTTTGCTCAAGTTCTTTGCATCCAAAATATAGCACTAATAATTCTTAATGCAATGGCTATCAAAACACTAATATAGACTTGAAATTAAATTAAATTCAATGTATGGATGTATATAATTGATTCAGCTAATTTTTCTTAATATGTAACTTTTATTGAAAAATGCATAATATAATGTATTTCTTAAGAGAAAATGAGCAATAATAAATAATCTTTTTAACAATCTATTTAGTTTTTTTCTTAAAAAAAATGTAGTTAAATTTAATTTCTAACAGTTCTTGCTCAACCATTGATAATTTGGCAGTTTAATACTTAAAATTAAATTGAATTAAATATGAATATAATTAATTAATAAATAGATTACCAATAAAAT
>CATIWK010641533.1:0-12109 GCA_949634005.1 Mallotus japonicus | reverse complement strand
ATTACCTTTTAGATTTGACTTTTTCTTCAACTAAAGATATATATGATGACTATTGCAAATTCTATTATTTATACATAATTAATATATTATATTATTAAAATTTTAATAATAAGTAATATCAAATAATATATTTTAAAATTTAAGAATACCTTATATGAAATTCACTTTTTACATGAAATTATGTTATCTTTAACTAATATCATTAATATAAATTAAATCATACGATTTATTCAGTTATCGATTCACAAAATAAAAATTTTAATTCTCAATTTAACAACTATAATTGTAACATTTTATAACTTTTATATGGTCATAATTTTCATTACCTTACATTTGGAATACAATTATTTAATTTTAAATTTTAAATATAAAAATTTCAAATTGTACAAAGTTACAAACTGTTTTAAATCTTTATTAAACAATTTTTTAAATTTGTTATGAATTTATTTTCCAAATAAAAAATTTGACCCAAATCCAAATTAATAATTAAACTTTTTGTATCCAAACATATCATATGAATTTAAGATGGGACTGTAAATGAACTAATATATGTATAACTTATTCAAAGTTCAATTCAATAAATATTTATTCAAATTTTTTTATAGCAAGACATTTAAAATTAAGGTGAACTCTAATTATATGCAACTTGCATCGTAAGATTTGTGAACCAATTAAATGAAAACTCATAAATTAATTTGTAATTTCAATATACTAATACTTTCGTGATCGAGGTTCCTAAGCTCTATGAGTTTATGAGCTAATAAATTATGCAACTTTCATTATCTCTAATTTACCCACATACATGCATTTAATCAGACCTAAAATCGAATACAAGAACAAATAAGATCAACTCACAAAATTGACTGAATAACCAATTTATTGAACGAAAATTAAGATCTAAACAAGTGATAGTCTAGCTACACAAATCCAAACTCTAAAAGGTTTAGTTACACATAATTAAGTTCTTCAATAACAAAAATAATTTGAGCATGAATAGAGTCGAGAAGAAGAAGAATAGTGAATAAAAACTCGTGTTGCTTGACTTCATCTCCTTGATTACACTCTTGTTCCTTGTTTAGGGTTCTTCCTGCAGTTGAACAACAACCCTAAATAGCTCTCCAAATTCTTATACAGGTCACCAATCACAGAGTCCAAACTTGCCTAAGTTTCCTAATCCAAAATAAAGAAGGAATATTTCTCTATTCGGCACTGTCTGAAGCATGGTCATGCCTTAACCCATATGTGAACTCGCTCTTTTCTTTCCACTTGCAACACAATCCACAACATGGCTGTGTGGTGCTCGTGTCATTCCTCGTTTCATTTTCCCTTTTTCATGGAAGAGGGCACGGTTGCAAACATGTCGATGCTTAAGCCGTGTCAAAGTCCTTGCTCTCCTTGAATGAGCAAAATGTAACACGACTTAGTACATGGCTGTGCTCATGAATGTGCAGCTCCACCTAGGCATTCAATATGTGACACGGCCTGCAGCATGGCCTTATGCTGAGGTGTGTCATATGTCTCCTTTATCTAGTGCATGGCACATCCAAAAACATTGTCGTGTTCGTGATCATGCTGAAACTTTCTTTCCTAAATAAGTAGCTATAAGAAGAGAAGAGTTAAATCAATACAAAATAAAATAAAATAACATAAACATTAGACTAAAAACCTTAAAAACTAAATCAAAAGGTCTAATATAAATTTATTCCCAATGTAATAAAAATTCTTGAATAACAAATATTACTTAAACCTAAAACCAATCTAAAATTCAACTAAAAATATATGTATAAGTAACATGTATAAATAACATGTATCAAATTCCCCCACACTAAGCCTTTGCTTGTCCTCAAGCAAATTATCAATCATCAAGATCATTTGACTGAGACGAAGAGCTTATAAATTTTTAAGATATGGCAATTTGATAGCATTGAGACTAAAAATGTTTACTACCTAAGATAACCATACAAAAACACTTTCATATACAAGTAATTTACTAATCATAATCGAAGCAATAACTCTTACAAAGAAATTCAACAAACATGAATATGAAATAAAAACATCATGGTTTTGAGAATAAACAACCTACTTTTTTTCTCTTGTGAGTGCGTTTTACACTACATCTTAAAATTTTTTCTTTTCTTTTCTTTTCTTTATTTATTTGGCTTGGTGAGTGCATTTTATGCTCCATCTCAGCTCTAATTTTTTGTATATATATTATGGCAAGTGCCTTTCATGCTCCATCTTGCCTAAAGCAAAACAAAAGAAAACTACATCATATCATCCCCACTTTGCATTTTATTTCAATTATCATGCTCATTCCATCCCTTTCAGAACCTTTCTAAGGTTATAAGAACTAAATTACCTACATATAAAGGCAATGTTCAATCATCTTAAGTAATAAACACCTTTAATATTTTGATGTTCAATTGAAACTACACACTCATAGTTTATCACCCCTAATTGCAAATGGAATTACTCGTAATAAAAAAGTATTACAATTGAGAACAAAAATTTTGACTTGCGTGGAAAGAACTAGTTGAAAGTTAATGAATTTTAATCTTATTAAACTAACTAGCAATGATTATGAAACTCATGCAACAATGAATATAAAGGCATGCAAATGAAAAATTTAATTAAAGTGAACAATACTCCTCCCCCACACTAGACAAGTCATTATCCTCAATAACACAAATAAAGTGCAGAGAAAAGAAAACAACTTTCCTAGTGAGTAGAATTGCATAGATATAGTCCACAAAAAACTTGAAGATATCATCCACTGAAATAATAAAACAAAACAAAACAAGGAAAATAAAAGAGTAACAATATAACAAAAAATGATAAAAAGTGACCACAATAAAGGTGAGGCTACACCATAAAAAAAAAAGATAAAAATAAGAAGAAATAAAAGTAAAAGTCCAAATTAATAAAAACATCAATCGTCATGGGCAAAACGCTCATCTTCATCATCTGCAGCAACATCAAAACCATTCTGTCTAGCATCATTAATGCCATCATCGCCCTCCTTATTATCAAAGTTATTGAGATTCAATCGACGAGGCAAAGCAATGTTATGTGCTTTACATAAAGCCTGGAGTCTAGAGCATAACCAGTTGAGAGTGGCGGTATGGAAGGGTTGGGTACGTTGCATCTCATATACGGTGAGCTCTAAATAAACTGGTAAGGGCACTGAAGAAATGGATAGGCCAGGGCGGAAGTGGCTGTGGTAGTACGGGCATCACCCATAAGAGCATCAGCCACATGCTTTAGGTCATTCGGTGTATCATCCTGAGGGTTAGGTTAAGCTCTTAGCAAAATATAAATACCCTTTAGCCTCTCAACAAGTCTAATTTTTCTCATAACGCTCAGGTTGGAGGGCATCATAGAGCAAACTTGAGTTAAATTAGTTAATGAATCAAAAACCCCTCATTGCTTAACAAGCCCAGTGATATAAGAACCACCATGCAAAGCAACTTTTTTTTTTTGCCATGCTACACATATAAAGTGCAAAGCCGTAGCCCAAATTAAGAACTAAACCTTTATCAAAACATCTAAGATAGAATAAGTCCCTAAGAGTGACCAACCCTGTGCTTTCCCTTCTCCCACAAATAGTAAAGGCAATGAGCCTATATAGGTATCATAATGCGGGGCTTCTAATCCTTGTATTTGCTTATCCTAAGGTCATAATTAACATCAGCATCCTCAGTCCAAATTTCCCTCCAATAAAAAATAGGGCTCTCAAAGCCAAGATCAATAAGGGTATTCTCATACTCAGGACTAGTAGTAAATGACTGATTATAAAAACCACAATTAAGTGCAAGGTCTATAAGTGAAAGTGAGAATCGTTGACCACCAAGTTAAAACTGTATAGTATTTGGTTTAAAATAAGAAACTAAACCTTTTTTAAAAGAAAAGGTGGACAAAAATTCAAGAAATAGTTCATGGTACATTGGTTCCTAAATTGTCACAAAATGATCCCATTTAGGCCTCTCAAGCATAGTGCTAATAGTGTCACCTAAACCTATCTCTCTCAAATCAATTAAAACTAAATGATAATTAGGATGAAAGGGTAAGGGTGATAAAGCTTTGAACCTATCTTGATGTGCCTTTGACCCAAATTGTAGTAAAGGAAATGAGTTTGAAGAAGAAGAAGTGGATGCACATGGATTGTGTGTTGGTAATGGTTGGCGATGCATGGGTTGGCTTGATCCTTGCATTGGTGTTTGGGACAACTTGAACTGGATGATAGATTCTTTATTCTCACCATGATTGAGATAGGAAAACAATAAAAGTGTAGAAAGATGAAAAGAAAAATGAGGAGAATTAAAATGAAAAAGTGAATTGAAGGGTGAAAAAGATTGGAAGAAAGTGAAAAAAGAAGAAGAAATAAAAGAAAAATGAAAAATAGGAACGAATATAAAGTGGGCGACTATGGTTAGAGAGGAGGCTTTTTAAATTCCTAACGTGACATGACCATGCTTAGGTTGTGTCACAAACCATGTTGAGGCCTGATAGGAAGGAGTTGTGATATGACACGACCATGCTTAGGCCGTGTTTCAAGTCGTGACAGGTTCTGGAAAAATTGTGAAATTTATGTTCGTTGATAACACAGCCATGTCATGGCCGTGTTCAGGGGTTGCTAAGTGTTGAGTGTCAAATGAGGACACGACCATGTGGAGCCCATGACAAGTATGGGAAACAATTGTAAAAGTGTGCTCATTAATAACACAACCATGCTTAGGTCGTGTCATAGCCTGTGTGGCACTATTAAGGTAGTTGAAATAAATGAGCACGGCCATGCTTAGGCCATGTGCTTGTCTATGGCACAAGCTATGAAAAAGTTAAAAAAAAGTGAGGGAATGGAACACACAGCCATGCTTGGGCCATGTTACAAACCGTGTGCCACACTAGACTGAAATAAAATAGAATGTGCTTGGGCACGGCTTGTGACATGGCCATGCTGTAAACCGTATCACCCTTACATCCTTAGCCTTTGAGTGAATTGCTCGCCCTTTGCCACATGACTTATGACCTATAAGTAAAATAACTAAAATTAAGAAAAATAAAAGATGAAATGTAATGAAAAACAACCTAAATAAGATGAATAAAATAAAAATACAAATAACATAATGGGTTGCCTCCCATCAAGCGCTTGTTTAAAGTCTTTAGCTCGACTGTCCTTATACTAAATTAGATAAAATTTAAGAGTGCACATGAAGCACTTGCTAGGACACTCTTATTGGTAAAGTAATGCTTGAATCTCTATCCATTGACTTTGAATGCTCCAAACTCTTGGCTCCAAACTTTTACTGTACTGAGGAAACACTTGCTTGACTTGAAATGGTCCTGACCACTTTGATTTCTACTTGTATAGGAAAAGCTTTAACCTTGAATTGTATAAAAGGACTTGATCCTCTTTTTTGAACTCTTTCTTCATAATATGCTTGTCATGCCACTTTTTGGTTCTCTTTATAGATCTTGGTATTCTCATAAGCATTGAGTTTAAACTCTTCAAGTTCATTCAGTTGTAATAGTCTCTTCCCACTAGCTTTTGCAAATCAAAGTTAAGGAACTTAGTGGCCTAATATACTTTATGTTTAAGCTCCACAGGTAGATGGCAAGACTTGCCATAGAGTAGTCTGAATAGAAAAACATCAATAGGGGTTTTAAAAGTAATCTTGTAAGCCCACAGAATGTCATCAAGTTTGAGAGACCATTCCTTTCATGAAGCATTAATTGTTTTCTCAAGTATGGTCTTAATTGCTATGTTTGAAATCTCCACTTGGCGACTAGTCTGAGGGTGGTATGGGGTTATAACTTTGTGAGTGACACTGTATTTCTTCAACAAGCTTTCAAATTTATGGTTGTAAAAATGAAAACCACCATCAGTGATAATAGCTCTAGGTGTACCAAATCTTGAGAATACATTCTTGTGAAGGACCTTCGTTACCACTCGAACATCATTGGTTGGAGACACTATTGCCTCTACCCATTTGGACATGTAGTCCACCCCACTAAAATGTACTTATTCCTATATGAGCAAGGGAATGGGCCCATGAAGTCTAGTCCCCAAATTTTGAAGATCTCAACTTCCAAGATACTACTCAAAGGCATTTCATTGCACCTCCCTATAATCCCCATTCTCTGATACTTGTCACACTGCAACATAAACTTTCTTACATCCTAAAAAGAGTTGGCTAATAAAAACCACACTGAAAACCTTTGCTATTCTTTTAGGGAATGACAATGTGAAAGAACATCTTGAACTTCATCTTCAGGTAAGCATCTATGAATCAGTACATCTCCACATCTCTTGTAAAGAAGAGGCTCCTCCCAATAATAATAGTTGATATCTGCAAAGAATTTTTTTTATTGATATGAGAGGTTTGGAGGCAAGACACCGCATACTAAATAATTCACAAAATTTGGATACCATGGTGTAAAGCTTTAAATTTAGAGATGTTCACCCTTGAAGTAATCATTTATCGGCAACTTATTAGCATTGTTTGGCAACTTCAATTGTGATAGATGATCTACAACCACATTTTTAGCCTTAACTTTGTCTCTGATTTCCAAGTCAAACTCTTGTAAGAGGAGTATCCACCTTATTAGGCATGGTTTTACATCCTTCTTCAAAAGGAGAAACTTCAAGGCTATATGGTTAGTGAAGACGATCATCTTATTTCTTGTCGACTAAGAACGAAATTTATCAATGGTAAAAACCATAAATAAGAGTTCTTTTTTAGTGGTAGTATAATTAAGTTGAGCCTCATCAAGTGTGTGACTAGCATAGTAAATGGCATATGCTTGTTTGTCTCTTCTTTGCCCTAAAACAGCTCCCATTGCATAGTCACTCGCATCACATATAATTTCAAAGGGAAGACTCCAATCAGAGGGTTGCAAAATTGGTATTGAAATTAATGCTTCTTTCAACCTGAAAAAAGCATCAACACAATCATTGTCAAACACAAACTGCATATCCTTAGATAAAAGATTAGTAAGGGGTTTAGCTATTTTGGAAAAGTCTTTAATGAATCTTTTATAAAAACTTGTTTGTCCTAAAAAGCTGCAAATCCCTTTCATAGAGTTAGGTGGTGAAAGCTTGCCAATGACTTCGATCTTAGCCTTGTTAACCTTAATGCCTTTATCAGACACTAAGTGACCTAAAACCACTCCTCTAGTGACCATAAAATGACATTTTTCCTAATTTAGCTTGGCTTCTTCACATCTCTACAAAACTATTGACAAATTGTTCAAACTATCATCAAATGAGGAGCCATAAATAGAAAAGTAATGCATGAATACCTCAGTAATGTTCTCTATGAATTCTGAAAAAATTGCCATCATACACCTTTGAAAGGTAGCAGGGGCATTGCATAACTAGAAGGGCATGCACCTATAAGTATAGGTTTCATAAGGACAAGTGAAAGTAGTTTTCTCTTGGTCTTTAGGGTGAATAAGGATTTGAAAGAATCCTGAGTACCCATCTAAGTAATAGAAAAATGAATGTTGGGCTAACCTTTGTAACAACTGCTCAGTAATAGGGAGAGAAAAATGGTCCTTCCTGGTGGCCTTGTTCAATTTCCTATAATCAATACACATCCTCTATCTTGTGACAGTTCTAGTTAGAATCAATTAATTATTTTCATTTTTAACAATTGTCATTCCACCTTTTTTAGGAATCATATAAATCGGGCTAACCTAATTCTATCTAAGATATAATATATAATTCTTGCATCAAGCAATTTCATAATTTCCTTTTTAACCACTTTCTTCATGTTAAGATTTAATCTTCTTTGATTTTAAATAAAAGTTTTACAACCTTCCTCTAAGTGAATCCTATGCATGCAAAAGGAAGGGCTAATCCCTTTCAAATCATCAATAGTGTATCCTATGATCTTCCTGTGATCCCTAACTCTTCTGAGCAACTAATCTTTTTGTTCACCATTTAACTAAGCATTAACAATAATTGGATAAGTTGAGTTAGGTCCTAGGAAAACATACCTCAAATTGGGAGAAAGTTATTTAAGTTATACTTTAGGTGCATCTTCCTCCCTCAAGGAACAAAGAACTAATATCACAGGGTAAGGGCTCATACCTCTAAGACTGTCGACGTGGTAGCACAAGACTTGCATTCAAAGTGTTAGCATAAGAAACTACCTTATGATTGTCATCATTTGAATCTATCTCATGAACTAGACATGCCTTTAATGGTTTTGAGGGATGTTGTTATCGAAAGACCTCCTTCACACAGTTTTGTACTACATCTACTCGAAAGCATGAGTTCACTATTAAAGGGTTCTTCACCATCTCAAAGACATCAAACTCCATTATTTCTTCTTTAACTTCTAGCTTTATTTTTCCTCTCTTAACATCAATGATAGCCTTGGCTGTAGCTAGGAAGGGATGCCTAGAATTATGGGAATTTAAAGGTCTTCCTCCATCTCTAAAATCACAACATAAAATTGCCCAACATTGATTGGTACATCCTTTAAAATCCCCATCAGATAGATTATAGACCTGTCAGCTAGATGCAAGGAAATTTTAGTAGGTTTAAGTTCACATATGTTTAATTTCTTGCGTAAAGAAAGAGGTATCAAACTCACACTAGCTCTCAAATCACAAAGAGCTTTACCAATAGAAAATTTACCAATTACACAATGTATAGTGATACTCCCTAGGTCTTTAAGTTTTGGTGGAAGCTTATTTTTTATGACAGCGCTGCACTCTTCATTCATTGGTATAGTCTCATAACCTTCCTATTTCTTCTTGTTGGTTATGATCTCTTTAAGGCCCTTTGCATACTCTGCCATTTGGATGGCTACCTCCAAGAAGGGAATGGTGATGTCTAGCTACTTGAGCACTTCTAAAACCATATGAAATTGCTTGTCAAACACCCAATTACCCATCCTTTATGGGAAAGGTAAGCAAGGTATTTTTTTCTTCCTTGGTTCTTGCTCTATCTTACTATTTTTTCCTTTCACTCTTCTTTAGCTTCTATTTAGATCCAACTTCTGATTCTTGACTCTTGCTCTCCACTCCACTTTAGGTAACTATTTACCATTCCTCAAGGTCACTACCTTTACTTGCTCCCTTGGGTTTTCTGTTTGACTTAGAAGTTGACCTATTTGGTGGAAGTGAGAGGAGCTTACTTGAGATGCTATTTGATTTTTAAGAATTTTATGATGTGTTGACATCTGGTCTATCTTTGTACTGAGTTGCTTATAATTCTCCTCATTCTAATTATTTATCTTGGATTGTGCTTGAATGAAGTTTTCTACCATTATTTCAAGATTTGACTTTGGTTTTGATTGAGGATAAACATTCTTCTATTGAAAACCTAATGGAGGTAGGGCTTTATACCCTTAATTTAAGCTTAAGTTTCCTCCTTGGTTTGACCATGAGAAGGTCGGATGATTTCTCCAACTAAGGTTGTATGTGTTGGAGTATGGATTCCTTTAATATCTGCAATTAAAATTATTCAAAGTATTCAACTGTTTAATTAAGCAACCTTAGGAATCAGTATCACCTTGTTGACACTCTGTAGCAAAATGTCCACCTCCACAAATCTCACAAAAGAGCACTTATGATGGGAATCCCGCAAATTAAGCTTCTTTAGCTTCTTTGTGAGAGAATCTAACTTGGCATTTACTAAGCTTAAACTGTCAACCTCATAGGCTCCTGCAACTCTTCTTATTTGATTCCTTTTCACATGCCACTGATAATTATTTGATGCCATTTTCTTAACGAGTGAATAGGCATCATCTGTTGTCTTGCTCATGAATGACTTATGAGCAATAGCATCTATGGTGATATGTAAGGACTCAGACAGTCCTTGGTGAAAGGTCTGTATCAATAAACAGTCTGAAATACCATGGTAAGGGTAGTATCTTTGTAATCCTTGAATCTCTCCCAAGCTTCATAAAGAGATTCCCCTGGTTGTTGCTTGAAACCTGTGAGTTCCTAGCGATATTTTGCAGTCTTTCCAAGCGAGTAGTACTTGGTAAAAAAAGCCTTGGAAAGTGTGTCCCATAAGGTGATGGAGTTTGGTGCTAGCAAACTCAACCATAACTTTGCTTAGTCTCTTAATAAAAATTGGAATAGCCTAAGATAAATAGTATCTTGAGATGAACAACATTTACACTTACTCCATTCATCTTAAAGGTGTAACATATATCTAAAAAAGATGCTAAGTGAGCATTTGGGTCTTCAATTAACAATTCACCTAATTGGTACTGTGAAACTATTTGTATAAATGTAGGTTGGATTTCGAAGTTATAAGCTTTAAGTATTGGTTTCAGAATACAAGTCTAACTTCCTAAGGGATTCGGTACCCCATATTCTTCCAAAGCTCTTACTTGAACTCGTAGAGCTACCGGATCATCCATTTTTTTTTCTCTTTCTCTTTTCTCTTTCTGATTCTTTTTGTAAGATTTTTCAATCTCAGGATTTACTCTTTTTAGTTCAGGACATTGTGATCTAGTTTGCATAAACTAAATGAAGTACCTGAAAAGAAAAAGTAAAATAAATTAAATAAAAATAAAAATGAAATGTTAGTCTACCAGAAATAGGGAATGTTCTATTATTGGTATGCCGATCTCCCCAGAAACGATGCCAAAAACTTGTTAGCTATTTTTTGCAAGTGCACGATTCATAACAAGTTGTAAAAATGAGTATAAGTATCGTTTCCATGAGGAGATAGATTCCAAGTACTAGTCTTAATTGTATTTCTACAAGCTAACAATGTCAAAGTAAATTGAAATTAAATAACAAAATAAGAAGAATAATTAAATGTCCTAATTTCAAATTATCACTTTAAAATTTAATAATTAAAACCTAGAGTCTGGATTTACTTCACTAGCTATCACTTGAATTACAAGATCAATTCATGATTCAATTTATTGGTTAAGGGTAAATCACTCTAAATTACTTAAAGTTCCTTTCGAGATCATTTAAGCATGCAAAAACTAATTACCGCTTATTTTCATGGTCAAGTCAATTAATTAGTGCTCATTAAGTTCCTTAGCAATTTATTGATCCCCGAAGGATTCATATACTTTCGTGATCGAGGTTCCTAAGCTCCACGAGTTTTATGAGCTAATAAATTATGCAACTTTCGTTGTCTTTAATTTACCCACATACATGCATTCAATCAGGCCTAAAATTGAATACAGTAACAAATCAGTTCAACTACCAAAATTGACTAAATAACCAATTTATTGAACGAAAATTAAGATCCAAACAAGTGATAGTCTAGTTACATAAATCCAAACTCTAAAACGTTTAGTTACACATAACTAAGTTCTTCAATAACAAAAATAATCTAAGCGTGAATAGAGTCGAGAAGAAGAAGAATATTAAATAAAAACTCGTGTTGCTTAACTTCGTCTTCTTGATTACACTCTTGTTCCTGGCTTAGGGTTCTTCCTGTAGTTGAATAACAACCCTAAATAGCTCTCCAACTTCTTCTTATATAGTTCACCAATTATAGAGTCCAAACTTGCCCAAGTTTACTAATCTAAAACAAAGAAGGAATATTTCTCTATTCGGCACGACCTGAAGCATGGTCGTGCCTCAACCAGTGTTTAAACTTGCTCTTTTCTTTTCGCTAGCAACAAGACCCACAAACATGCCCGTGTGGTGCTCGTGTCAATCCTCGTTTCATTTTTCCTTTTTCATAGAAAAGGGCACAATTGCAAACATGTTTGTGCTTGAGCCGTGTGTCAAAGTCTTTGCTTTCCTTCCATGAGCAGAATGTAATATGGCCTAGGACATGCCTGTGCTTGTAAACGTGCAGCTCCACCTAGGCATTCAACATGTGACACAACCTATATCATGGTCGTGTGCTAAGGCATGTCGTCTGTCTCCTTCATCTAATGCATGGCACGGCTCAAAACATGGTCGTGTTCGTGATCATGTTGAAACTTTCTTTCCTAAATAAGTACCTATAAGAAGAGAAGAGTTAAATCAATATCAAATAAAATAAAATAACATAAACATTAAATTAAAAACATTAAAAACTAAATCAAAAGGTCTAATATAAATTTATTCCTAATGTAATAAGAATTCTTGAAAAACGATTGTTACTTAAACCTAAAACCTATCTAAAATTCAT
>CATIWK010641462.1:0-36268 GCA_949634005.1 Mallotus japonicus | reverse complement strand
TACTTTAGTATATTATTTATAAATGTAAATTGTGATATATTATGATACTAGTTTATAGATAGTGATCCAGTCCAACCACGGGGTCGGCTCTATTTATAGGTTGAGGGTTCTGATCCCCCCCTCCCCCCTCACCTCCCTGGCCAAAAAAAAAGATAGTGACGGAATTTTTTTACTAATAAATTTATTCAATCAGTTTGGTAGTAAAAAACCTTTGGCCCCCCTAACTCAATGTGCTAGTTCCGCCCCTGATCTCTTCATTGTCTCCGTCTTCTAATTTTTTCACCATTTTCCATTTTCTCTACTAATATCATAATGTTTTCATTATTTTCATTATTAATTCATTTACTTCAACTACCCAACTATTCATCTTTTCCATTAAATATAGTGTACATTATTTCATTATTTTTATTTTTTTATTAGATTAAAAACTCTTAAATTCCTATTTATTTAATTAATTTATAAACTTTTGAATTTCATTTATATAAGTCATTAATATATATCTACTTCAACTATCCAACTATTCATTTTCCATTGATTTTATGGTTTAAATTGTTCAAATATTTCTATTTATTTTATTAAATTAAAAATTCTTAGTTTTCTATTTATTTCATTTAAATTATTACAATTATTTATGTTTCATTATTTTTTAAGATAAAGAGTTATTATATCTATCACCATTATATACATATCTATTTTAATACTTAAGATTCTACATTACTTTAATTATTTTACTCTCACTATCTTTATTTTTATCTTTGTTTTTAAGAATTGAAAATAAATGAATAATTATTAAAAAAATTTATTTTTAATATCTTTTTTAGAAATTTTATTTCAACATTTTTAAAAATATGTATAAACTAAATTATTTATTTCTTCCGCATATCATAAGGGCTAATGTCTAGTTACATACTATATTTACAAGTTTTCTTGTAAATATATATTTTGATCAACAAATCATTGATAAAAAAAGTTCCAACAAATCGGACCGATAATAATATTAACTCAAGCCATGAAGAGGGGCAAGGCGGCAAGCAATTGTCGACCAACAGCGACCACATGATACGCGCAAAGCCCACGCAACCGCACAGGGTGCACGGAACAGCAACATTACTAGCAGTAGCCAATGAAAACACCAAGAACCCAAAATCTAAACTCTATCCATCCAGTTAAGATTCGTCGCTAAACAACAAATAATTTAGCACATTTGGGTCCATCTAACTTTTTGTCTGCTCAGATAAATGTCCTGTCATTAGCTTTTTTTGGTTTTTTTAGTGCTCTTGGGACTACTTTTTAGTTTACTATTTGCTCTGCTTTTGTGTTGCTTTTTAGTCTATTTTTGTATGCATGATGCTCCATTGTGTTGGTCGGGTGGCTATTGTCTCTGTGACAGTACTCTTTTGAGTGCGCAATATGAGGAAGCTTTGCCTGCGTGTACGCCATTTGCTCTGTAGTGGGATTTAATGCTTTAAATTTACTAGCTTTAACCGAATGAAGAGGCCATTTTTGTTTCTGGGTTATTCTATTTTGCAACAGATATGGCTTTCTCTTCTTGCTTTTGCCATTCTCAAATCCAGCTCAAGGTACGAGTTCTCGGTTTGTTTTGGGTGCTTTCAATCTCAGTTTCCTCTTTCTTTGGTGCTTCTTTTCTTTGGTTATGTGTTTGAGTTAAATTCGTTTCTTGAAGCTGTTATAGGGGTATGTGGTATGATTTTATTAAGATTGAATTGCAGGTCGTAACTTGGATGTCTTTTGAGATTGTTATTCATACTCTTGAACTGGGATTTTTTTAATTTTAAAATTTTGGTCTTTTTTGGCGGTTTAGATGAATTTGTTTTGGATTGGAAATGGGGATTTGGATTTCTTTGGAATTACAATTCAGTTGGGTTTCTGCAATGTGATATGACCTTCATTACCATTGATTTCTTGCATTGATATTTTGGGTTATCATCATGAGAGATTGCTGTTGTTGTTGAAGATTTATTTATCAAACCGTCTTCTTGTTGTACATATGCTTCCTTGTGGTTATAAGCATCCCATTTAGATGCTAAATAGCAAAAAGATCTCTAATTTATTGTTCTTCTCATGTCTAAAACTTGTTCCACTCTTCATTTCTGCAGAATGTATTTTTTGGGTTTAGATTCTCACTAGAGTGGACAACACAAATGAATAATTCAGTTTGTATGTAGCTTTTGAGCTGTTCTTAAGTTTAAATTTCATTTCTTATAGATTGACTACCCTGGGCGGATTATAGGATCCCGGCATCTTGTTGGGAAGGGTGGTCAAAAGTTCTCCTTTTCTCTCAAAAGTACCAGTACTGAACTTTTTGGTCGTCCGGTGGCAAGAGGGGGAGCCAACTTGCGTAATGACTGGAGTTTTATTGGAGGTTCAAGGATTGTCATTCAAACAAAACTTGCAAGATCTATCGTCCATCAAAAACATAAAGGAGTATATGCATCATGTAATTCATCTTGTTCGATAGTACCTTTATTTGTCACTCATTATTAGTGTTTTATGTAATTACAAGGCAACTCTTTTCATCTTTTCTTGTTTGGGGCTTTTATGTGAAACATTGTCCAAGGTAGCATGTTTACAACATAACTGTCACCGATGTCTTCCTTTCTACGGAGTGGAGATCTTTAGTGGTTTTTCTGCCCTTCTTTTTATCCGAGTCACTCTATTCTCTCAAATAGACAATGAAAGGAGGCCTCTCCTTTCTTTTTCTCCATGTGTTCGAGACCAAGACTCTCATTTCTTCCCCTTGTTAAATGTTGCTGTGTCGATGTTGTACTATAAGGGTCTTTGAATATGTTCCTATTCTTTCTACCGGTTAAACTTACTGAAGTTTATATGAAAAATTTTATTCTGAGCAGCTTTTTGCAGTAGTTGCCGCATTCTAAATCCAGGCTTGTGATAAATTACACGTTATGAACTATTTATGGGCTCCAATGGATATTTTCATGTTCTGCATCAATTTTTTCTTGATGTCTTGATCATTTTGTTTAGAAGTTTCTTTCTTTTTGGATAATTGGCATTTTTTGGTCTGCATATAATGACCATGTCTATTGTTTTGGATCTTTTCTGTGAATGTAATTATTTTAGTGCTAGATTGTTATTTCTTTCAAACTTCAATATTGTTTGGAACTGCCATCATCAGGTAAATTTTTTTTGGCAATCATTCTGCATTACAGGGTTGACCAATTATCAATTAGCAAGCACTGCTTTCACACTGGGGACTGCAGCTGTTCTCCCATTTTACACCCTCATGGTTGTAGCTCCTAATGCAGAATTGGTATGGTTTCTGTATTTCTTTATGAATTCCAATTTGATATTAGTCTTTGAGTATCTGCATGAGAGATCCAAATGTTCAACTTCTGCATAAATTTTGCAAAGGAGTCCAAAGCTTGCTATGCTTATAGTGGCAAATTACAATCCTATTTCTTTTTGAACCTTGATTTTGCATTTCTTGTCATGTATTCTTTTTTCTATCATGTAAAGTTCTCAAGGATGGCATTTAGTCATCAATGTCCTACCCTGATTTTAATTTGGTTTATTTTAACAACTGGCTTCCTGATTTTGGATTTCCAAGTTGAGGGTTTTGTATGGACTTGTTCTGACATGCAAATTGTAATTGACTTGATTGGTATACTGACTGCAGACTAGAAAGTCTATGGAGAGTAGCATACCTTATGTTGTGCTTGGACTTCTGTATGCATATCTACTATATCTCTCATGGACGCCCGACACAATACGGATGATGTTTGCCAGTAAATACTGGTTACCAGAGGTCGGTACGGCACATGCATACTGGAATATATGCCATTTTTTTTACCTTAAATTTCTAAGCAGTGTCTCTTTAGTTTGAAAAGGTAATAAAAAATATTTGGTCTAACAACGGTGAATTAACTTCAAAGCAGTTGCCTGGCATCGCTAAGATGTTCTCCAATGAGATGACATTAGCTTCAGCATGGATTCACTTGTTAGCTGTTGATCTTTTTGCTGCAAGGTACCTGTCTCCTTCCCTCCCTCCCTTTCTTTTACCATCTTCATTTTTGTACTAAAATTTTTTGTGATCTGTTCAGGCAAGTGTTCCATGATGGATTGGAAAACGAAGTTGAGACTCGGCATTCAGTTTCTCTTTGCCTCCTCTTTTGCCCTATTGGAATTGTAACTCATGTCATCACCAAAGCACTAACAAAAAGTGGAGGGAGTACCAGACATGGCTTGTAATTTGTCATTTATTTCTGCAAAAAATAATTTGAGAGATTACATTTTGAGGTTGATAAAATGAAGTTCCCCTATTTGAACAGATTTCAGTTGACCATTTTTTTATTCTCTTTATCTCAACATATTTGTTATTTCTTTGGTTATTTCTGGTTTCAAATGTTCTGATCTAAGATTTTCCCATCAGAGCAATTAGGCTATACAAGCACCTTGAAATCCAAATGGAAACAGATTTTTCAGACAAAGTAATTTGTCAAAATTTTGATAGGGCGAAAAAAAAAATCTGTTTGTATAGGGAGCAGAAGCGACTGAAGAGCAAAAAAATAGATATGTAAAGTTTCTAAATATCAAGACTACAACAGTTCAAAAAATCAAGTGCTTCAAATGAACAGTTCAAAGGATCAAGTGCTTCAAATGAACTGTTCAAAGAATCATGTGCTTCAAATGAATTTACAAGATATATATACACTCAACTACAAGTTGCAATCGGCCATCGGAAAAAAGGGAGAAAAAATTCAGTATGTGAGAGATGCTAACTAGAGATTTTTCATTTTTCTGCCAATATTCAATTGTATCCCTAATTGTAAGAGAGATAAACAGATAAGAAGGAAACAATTTATACTGGCTGTGACACCTAATTGAAGTGTTGTGTACATGTGAGAAGTTTGTAACCGAAACATAGCACATTTCAAGTTGGAAGTGAGGGCATCTGTAGTTGCTCCTCCAACATGCCATTTGATGGATCTGAATGCGGAAGAGAACCCTTTTTGCTTCGTTCCAAAGAAGTTGCCTCGTGAATACCTACAGAAATTGCAAATATGATATTTCAAAAAAAAAAAAAGACAGCTAAAGAAGAAAAGAAGAAAAATCAAGTTCTCATTCTGTTCTCATTGCATTATACGTATATTTATTCATTTCTGTTAAGCATCATGTCCTAAAAGTTGGCTAGTCCAGCAGCACACATGATGACCCAAAATCTGAAAAATAAGGTATTAATTTCATGATCTGTCAATGCAGTGTTGAGGTAAAGTCAGTCACTAATCAGAAATCACGTGTCATTGACCTCCATTACAGTTACTTTGTAATTCATTATTTCTGGTGAGAAAAACAATTGCTGTAAACGAGAAAATGAAAGGAAAAGGTGGAAATCCTGAGGATATAAGACATGTTAATGTCCAGGTGGAACTCTGTCTGCTCTCACAGTATGTCCATCTGTCTGAACAGATGAAACAACAGCATTTCTTTTTGCAGTGCCAACTGCCAAGCGATCAATTTCTACTAAATAAAACCAATGCCTACACACACAGGTATAGACAATCAAAGACAAGTTAAAGAACTTTTCTACATACCAAAGCCTAAAATTAATGAGCAAATAATGAATCCCGGTAGAGAGAAGTCCATTTTGTACACAATCTCCATGATAATGATGCATCCTCCAGCTACCATTAAGTGCCGTGGAGAAGAGAAAACCATGTGCAATCTATAACAAGTAAACTTAGTGTCGTCATTTACTAGTAGATATCACTTTCAAGGAAGCAACATCAAAAAATAAATGGCAAACATAATCTCTTACTAGTAGATATTACTTTCAAGGAAGCAACATCAAAAAATAAATGGCGCATACAATCTCTTAAAACACAATGCAGATGCATAAACTAAGAATCCAGCCATCATCCAGCCATCAAGCAAAGAAGTCAATGATAGGCAACATTAGATAAATAACTTGAAACACAAAACAGTAACAGGAATGGACCATTGTGTAAAGGATCTACAGACTCATGAGATGATGCCATTGGAACAATATCAGAAAACCATTAAGCTATAAAGATGGCTGCTGCAGCTTTATGGACTAATGTCATTAAAGAGGGTAAATAGATTAGAAATGAGTTAACAGTTTCATCAGCACAAATGTTTATAAAGAAGATGCAAGTGTGGTAGTTTTTCACTTTCCAATGCATCAACCGCAAAAGCGACATGATTAGTACAACATCACAGTGCTCCTTCCATGCTTAGCACAAAGCAAAATCATGCAGGAAAGATAAATGAAATTAATCAGATATGTCTAACATATGCATGGTTTATAGGGCACTGTCAAGGTAGCTGCTGGCAAAGTTGACAAAATTTTGTATTATGGAAAGTTCAATATTATATGGCAAGAAAAATGAAAATCAAATGATTAAAGCAAGCATGCATAGCCTATCAAGGGTGTCAGGGATGTGATGATAGCGAAGGACACAGAGTAAACAGAGAAACAGAAATGTTAATCCTTGCATGTGACAAGGAGTTTGTAAAAAATTTCCCCATGCATGAGCAAACCAACCAAGCAGCACACAAGTGATTATCAAGTAAAGTTACCTCTCCTCTGCAATGCTGTCAACATAAAATATCAAGATAACTCCAAAAAGAATCGTGCTCAGAAATGCCCAAGTTGAAAATGGTAGCTCTATGCTGCCTCTGGAACCTGATCCCTGAACAATGGAAAGAAGAAGCAATTTAATTAAAAAGAACCAAAGCCCACTAAGATTAAACAGAGAAATCATTTCCACACATGTCCACCCACTGAGATCAGACTTACAATGATGAAATCCCACATTGCCACGGGAAACAGAAAACATGTTGCAGCTGTAATGGTTATGGCATGAAGCCTCCTTTTAAGTTGATTCTGAAAACAGAGAATGACTACATAAACAAAGGGATTGTCATCAAACTTGATGTTTCCCCATCCCCTCCACTTCTAAAAATAAAATGGTAACTATAGATGGATGAAACTTAATACCTTGAGTGAAACACGCCGTGCAATCACCCTTCTTAATGCTGATAAGATACCAGCAAGGATTGGAATAATCATTTCTGTCATACTCAACGATTCTTCTGTGTGATCCTCAGCATTAACAGTTTCTTTGAATGGTATTTTCAGATTAAGGTAACAAGATAAGAGGTATTTTTGAGAATTCACAAGAATAAGAAAAAACAAAGAAAAAAACACAGAAATATTGTTTATCTGAATGACATAAATTTCAATACACAAGGATATAAAACGGTGAATATGTAGCCATCGCCCACCCTTGAGATAATAAGTAGAATGACGCCAACATCGCAATGAGCCCACCTACCTAGTAGAAGATGAAATATCCATAAAACAAGTGAGAGGCAAAGATTTAATAACTTATAAATCAAATCAAATGATACAATTGTCCAGGGCAGTAGAAGTGATAAACCAGACCAGACAATCACTAGAAAGATAATTTCTTAATTATATGTAGAAGTCAACCACAAGATACGTGTTTTGTTACTAAAGTTTATAATGTCTCTATCAGCATACAAAATAATCACTCCCGTATCAACGTTCAGCACAGAAATATAAATATATCTTGAATTATGAATTGCTTTAAAAAAAAATAGGAAAAAAAAAAAAAAAAGATTACCTTTTTCCAGAGATTGCTCCTCCGACCATATAATGTGGCCGATAATACACCAAGAACTGCGCCAGAATACTCAGCCAATATGGCTCTATAGACAGAATGAAAGATCAATAAACGATAATATAAGCACTAAAGCAAGGCAGAATCAATAGAAAAGCATAACAATAATGTAGCATGTTAAAGAACACAGAATCTAGTAATTAACCAAGTCACCAGATGTATGGTCAAGCACCAATATGAGTAGCTGAGAGTCCATCCAGCATGAAAAGGTTAACATAAACAACATAAGCTCACAAATTTTTTGGTTCTGCCAGCAATAGCCTTAAAGGTGCATTTGTTAGCCAGTTACCCAGGTCAGGTCTCTTAGAAGATCCAAACTAAGGATGCATTGTCCTAAAGACTGAACAAGGCATAATCCGAGTAGAAGCACAAATCATACAATGTCTCCAAGCACTAGGTGAACATACCAATACCATGACTAAACGATGATGCAGGATGAACATTTTGATATTTAAACTTGTCTTTAAAGACTAGTGCATACCCAGTTGCAAATAAAAACAAGTTTCACCTATATTGTGCAATTACTATTAATCCTAAGTCCTATCCTGCAGCTCCCAATAACTATGAAAAGGAAAGGGATGAAGTGATAACCAAAAAAGCACTAGAAAAAATCACGATCTCTTAATACAATACTCTCAAAAGGAGTACAAAACATACCGAACTGGTCCACAAGACCTGAGGCCCTTTCCCCACAAGATGAAGTATAAAGCTGTAATAGCACCATTTATAACAGATGGAACTACCTGAACACATAATAAAACACAATTAGCGAGTACAAATCACAACAGAACGCTAACTAATACACTGAACACAACATGATTGAATAATAAAAATGAAAAAAACCTGCTGGCTAGAGAGAGGCCTCCCCTTCCAAGGCTTTTGCAAAAGCAAGAACATAATGCACGAGGGAACGAGACAGCTAAAGATAAATAACACTACTGAAGCTCCAGTGTGAGATAAGTACCGGTACATGGAGTACACTGACCATATTCTCAAGAAGTTGCCTATTATATGAAGTATCTGCAATGGAGTGTGCCTAGAAAAAAGCCCAAAAGAAACACAAAAACCCAAAATCATCACCAATGAATCAATTGCAATCAAATGTAGGGTTAGGGTTTTTGAGGCAGTACCTGAAATGAGGAGATCCTCGATCTTCAGTAGATTGATTTGGAGACATCATTTTGGTTGTTTGAAAAAAGCAAATGAATCAAACAGTGAGCGATGGATCTCTGTAAGCTGAATATAATATAGTGCCGAAAATTAGAGGTTTAGCAGAGGTTAATTAGTTAAAATTAATTTTAAATCAAGATCATTGGCAGATAATAATAATATTCATTTTTTTTTTTTTTTTTTGGAAAAAAGAATGCTTCAATTCAAGTTGGAAGTAAGAACAAAGAAAGAAACAAGACAAGACAGAAGAAGATAGATGCATTTGGGCCTATAATACTATTAATTGTTTGGGCTGGGCTGTCCTATTTTATTCAACCCTTATTCAAACATTCATGTTGGGCCTCAATTTTAATGGCTTAATTTGAATTTTTTAATTTATTATTATTTTTTTATAGATAAAATTACAATGTGCGTTATTGGGGGATTCTACAGTTACTTGATTTTCTAAATACTTTTTATTTTTACTTTGTATTTATTACCATAGGATAAAGGTGATTTTCATCATCTAATGGTAGTTATAAATAAAGTAAAAATTACTTTGTAAAAATAAAGTAACCATAAAATGTACCGTATTGTTGTTTGGCCAAACTTTTTTAAAATTATTGTTACTTTTTTTCTCAATTTTATCTCTTTGTCTTCATAAACATTTTTTTTTTCACTTGTATGCCGCTTTCTTTTTCCTCTTCTTCTTTTGATTTTGCAAAATTAATCAAAATTTATGTATTTTCAATTAAACTCATCACTTTTTTTTTTGGACAGGAATTAAATTAAACTCATCACTAACTATAATAAAATTTGCAAAATTAATCTCATTACTAGTAGATTTCTAGCAGCAAAAAAAGCTCAAACGATTATGATCAATGTTTCATTTTCTTCTTTTTCTTTTTCTAATTTTGTTTTTTGATTTGTGTTTCTGGTAGGGCTGTGTATCGGGAGAGTTCGAGTTGGTGTTTTTTCCAATTTTTAAAACCAAACCAAAAACTGAAATTTTAAGCAAGTTTCGGTTAACCTATAAATAATAATAAAAAAAGAAAAAAATGTGAATTTCTGGTAGCCAAATGGTGGGGTGTGCGTCTATATTTGTTGGCCACCTAGGTTCAACTCCCAGCTATGCCAAAAAACATTAGATGTTACATTGGGAATCGTAATAAATTTATTTTATATATAAATTTTTGGTTTTTCGGGCAGTTCAGGTTTAACCAAAAACTTAGAAATTTTAGATAATGGGAACTGAACCAAACTGAATTTACTCGGTTTGGTTCGGTTTTTCGGTGTCGGGCAAGGATGCATAGTGCGAGTTTCTGGTACTATGGATGTTGATAGATTTTTGCCATATCATAGGTTTTTTTTTTA
Organism: Mallotus japonicus; assembly: GCA_949634005.1. Taxonomy (NCBI): domain Eukaryota; kingdom Viridiplantae; phylum Streptophyta; class Magnoliopsida; order Malpighiales; family Euphorbiaceae; genus Mallotus; species Mallotus japonicus. The sequence continues at coordinate 26,042 of CATIWK010641462.1, read as the reverse complement.
ATTTGATAAGTGAGTGTCTTTTTTTTTTTTTTTGTTATTGGCACTTGAGTGATTCTTGAATTCTATTTTTTTTTCTTCATTTTATTTTTGGATTTGTGTTTCTAGTGCTGTGGATGTTAATAGATGATACACATGAAAAATACTATTTTTTGAGCACTAATTTGTTAGGTTTTAGGTATCTAGAGTCTAAGTTAGCATTGAATATTGACATGTTTAGTTAAAAAAAAAAATGTCTCGTCTAGATTTTTAAAATTTTAGTAGTTTAATTATGTTTTTAGCAATTTTATTTGCTTTTTATGTTTTTAATTGATTTTAATGCTAGATGTGTTCCATGTGGAGTTGATGCATGAGGTGCCAAGGCAAGGACTTGAAGAGTAAAACTCAAAATTCTTGTGAAAGTGAACAAGTACACACTTTCATAGATGAAGGACTAGACATACAGCCATGTGCTTGAGGGCACACGACCATGCTTGAGCCCATCATAAACCCCTGCGGAGATAACAACCAAGCATGGCCATGTGCCCTCAGGCACGCAACCATACCTGATTTAAAGAATAATGGTTTGTCAGTCAGCTAATTAGGCACGATTGTGTGCTTGAGGACACACGATTATGCCTGATTCCACCCAAGTTAGAAGACCTAATTTGACACAACCATGTGCATTTGGGCACACAACCATGCACCCCGGATAAGATTTTAATGGAAAGTTTATTTTATGGTTTTTAGAAGGAACAATATATATAGTCTTATTTTGCCTCTTTGAGAGAGGTTGGCAAAATTTAGAAAAGTTTAGTTTTAGTTTTTCTTCATCAAAAGCAATTAATTTTAGTTGTGATATTTTTCTTTTCAACTACTCAAAGGATTGAATCAATTTGGATTAAGAGTGAAAGATTGAAGTGTTAAGAATTCAAACATCATTTTGAATGAAAAGGATTCAAAAGAGGTTTTTCTTTTATTGTTTCTTCTTATCCTTAATTTTTATATTAATATGAATATGTTTGGACCTTTTACTTGTGCTTCTTCTCCTCCAATCATTATGAGTAGCTAAATTATTTGTTAGGGGTTTTAGACCTGGCTCAACATGAACTTAATTAGGTTAAAGTTTTAATCAATCAATTCTCATTCCATGATTATTATTGAACCTAATGCTTTTTTGGATTGATCACCCATTTAATTAATTTAGACAATAGGGTTAGATCGAGAGATTAATTCTATTAAGATCATAATAACAATCTATTAATCAAATTGAATCAGTTGAGAGACAGTTTGATTGTTATTATTCATTTTAAAAGCTTTGCTTTAAAAATTGAATATAATTAATTGTTCGAATTAGTGAGAGCTAAATAATAGGGTAATTGTCATAATTAATTAATTGTAGGAGTATTTGAGAGAGACTTTCATAATCAATTAATAATAATAATAATAATAATAATAATAGAGGGCAATAATAATAAAAATAATACTTAGTAGTAGTATGGATTTTAGAGAGTAATAATAATAATAAAAATTCTGGTTCACGATTCAAATTTTTTTGAACCGACCTTCCCCTGGTTCCGGGCCGGTTCATGATGGTTCCTGGTTTGACAGATTTTAGGCCAGTTTTGACTAGGCCGGTTCTGAGCTGGAACAGGCCATTGGCCAAGGCTAGAATTTATAATCATTTAACCACCCAATAACTTTTGTTGGAGAGATATATTGGAGAGAAATTTAGGACTTACAAGCCGTAATAATTCAAAGATGGGCACTTAGGGCAACTGGATCTTGGGTTTAAATCAGCTATATATATATATATATATATATATATATATATATATATATACACACACACATGTACATTATTTATTCAAATTTTTTTAATTAACTAACTAACAGTTACTGTTAGTTAATTATGTGACTTTACTACTCGCACTATCTCTTCAGAATCGAATTCTAAAAGTATTTTAAATACTTCTTTCATATACGGAATAATGTCATTTTCATTCTTCCGGTTTGATCCCATAGGTTTGAAGGCTATTAAGTTTAAATCATCACAAAAACAAACCTTAACTGAAGTTTATAGTTACGATCACGATTCTCATCATAAGATTGTAATTTCACAGTAAAATATTTGAAGAGATCATTTTTATAATCTTTCCTAACATGCAGCATGGGTAGTAATACAAAATCCTCCTCGCAATAAAACAAAGTGTGAATTACAACAAAGTTTTTTACACTCGATATAAATTTCTAGTATAAATTTTTAGTAGAATTACTTAAATCTAAAGTAAACTCACAAACTAATTCTACTTCTCCGATGTTGCCCACCTTGAAGGATTTTCCGATTGGAATATGTTCCTCGTCATTTATTGTTAGAAATGTGATGAATTTTTAGGGCTGAATAAATTTTTATGAAAGGAAGATTGAAAAAGATATGTTAAAGAAAAGGAGGAGAATATGTTTTATCCTAAATTGAGAAAGAAAAGAAGAATGAAAGAATTTATTTGCCCTGGCCATGGTTCCGATTCCATGGTTTATGGAATCGGACCTTGGCCGGTTTAGGGCCGATTCTGAACCAAGTTTCGATTTCAGTTTTAAATTTTTTATTATTTTTAATTTTATAATTATATTTAAATAATTTAAAATATTGTAATAATTTTTAAAACAATTTAAATTAAGTCAAAAACACTAATGTAATTAAAAATTGAAGTGAATAAATTTTAAATAATAAATGAATTAAAATTAACAATAAAAATAATAGAAAAAATTAAAGGCTTGAACTTAATTTTCTTACCAAAAATTAATAGTGAATCTTCTAAATTATCTATCAAATTGTTTAAATCAACAATAGATGGCTGTGATTGATATTCAAATTGACTACTTCTTCTTCTACTTGAACTTGCCATTTGATTTAATGAACATAATATATTTATGGAGAATATAAAAAATTTTTGAAAAAAATTGAGGAAATAATAATAATAATAAAACGAGTAGTAGTAATAGTGATAATAATAATAATAGAGACCAATAATAATACTTAGTGGTGATATGAATTGTTGAGAGTAATAATAATAAAAAAAGCTTCCCGATTCACGATTCAAATTTTTTTTTTTGAACTGGTCTTCCCTCGACTCTGGGTTTGACCAGTTTTGACCGGGCCGGTTTCGGGCCCAAACTGGCCTTTGGTCAGAGCTAGAATTTATAATAATTTGTCCATCCAATATGTTTTGTTGGGGAGAAATTTAGGACTTACAAGCCATAATAATTCAAAGATGGACAATTGGGTCTTGGGTTTAAATCAACTATATATATATATATACACACACGTACATTATTTATTCAAATTTTTTTTAATTAACTAACTAACTAACTAGTTAGTTATGTGACTTTACCACTCGCACTATCTCTTCATAATCAAATTCTAAAAGTATTTTAAATACTTTTTTCATATACAGAATAATGTCATTTTCATTCTTCCAGTTTGATCCCATAGGTTTGAAGGCTATTAAGTTTAAATCATCACAAAAAAACCTTAACTGAAGTTCATAGTTACGATCATGATTCTCACCATAAGATTGTAATTTCACAGTAAAATATTTGAAGAGATCATCTTTATAATCTTTCTTAATAGGCAGTATCGGTAGTGATAAATCTCCCTTGCAATATAACAAAGTGTGAATTACAACAGAGTTGCCTATACTCGATATAAATTTCTAGTATAAATTTTTAGTAGACTTATTTAAATCAAAAGTAAACTCACAAACTAATTCTGCTTCTCCAATGTTGCCCGCCTTGTAGGATTTTCCGATTGAAATATGTTCCTCGTTATTTATTGTTAGATATGTGATCAATTTTTTGGGCTGGATGAATTTATAGGACAAGAAGATTGAGAAGGATAAAGAAAAGGAGGAGAATATGTTTTTTCCCAAATTGAGAAAAAAGAGAAGAATGAAAGAATTTATTAGCTCTGGCCATGGTACCGGGCCTTGGCAGGTTCAGGGCCGGTTCCGTACCGAGTTTCAGTGTCGATTTTAAATTTTTTATTATTTTTAATTTTATAATTATATTTAAATAATTTAAAATATTGTAATAATTTTTAAAATAATTTAAATTAAGTCAAAACACTAATGTAATTAAAAATTGAAGTGAATAAATTTTAAAAATTAAATGAATTAAAATTAACAATAAAAATAATAGAAAAAATTAAAGGCTTGAACTTAATTTTCTTACCAAAAATTAACAATGAATCTTCTAAATTATCCATCATATTGTCTAAATCAACAATAGATGGTTGTGATTGATGCTCAAATTGACTTCTTCTTCTTCTACTTGAACTTGCCATTTGATTTAATGAAAATAATATATTTATGGAGTAAATAGAAAATTTTTGAAAAAAATTGAGGAAATAATAATAATAAAATGAGTAGTAGTAGTAGTAATAATAATAATAATAGAGAGCAATAATAATAAAAATAATAATAAGTGGTAGTATGAATTTTAGAGAGTAATAATAAAAAAATTTCCCGGTTCACAATTCAAATTCTTTTGAACCGGCCTTCCCCGGTTCCAAGTCGGTTCAAATTGGTTTTGAGTTTGACCGTTTTCGGGCTTCGGGCTCGAACTGGCCCTTGGCCATGGCTAGAATTTATAATCATTTATTCACCCAGTAAGTTTTGTTGGAGGGAAATTTTGGACCGACAAGCCATAATAAATCAAAGATGGGCACTTAGGACAATTAGGTCTTGGGTTTAAATCAATTATAAATATATATAGACACACACACATTATTTATTCAATTTTTTTTAATTAACTAACTAACTAACTAGTTAGTTATGTGACTTTACCACTCGCACTATCTCTTCAGAATCGAATTCTAAAAGTATTTTAAATACTTTTTTCATATACGGAATAATGTAATTTTCATTCTTCCAGTTTGATCCCATAGATTTGAAGGCTATTAAGTTTAAATCACCATAACAAAAACCTTAACTGAAGTTCATATTTACGATCACGATTCTCACCATAAGATTCTAATTTCACAGTAAAATATTTGAAGAGATCATCTTTATAATATTTCTTAACAGGTAGCATGTAGTGATACAAAATCATCCTCGCAATACAACAAAGTGTGAATTATAACAAAGTTATTTATACTTGATATAATTTTTAGTATAAATTTTTAGTAGAATTACTTAAATCTAAAGTAAACTCACAAACTAATTCTACTTCTTCGATGTTGCTTGCCTTGTAGGATTTTCCGATTGGAATATGTTCTTAATTATTTATTTTTAGAAATGTGATGAATTTTTTAGGGTTGAATGAATTTTTAGTACAGAAAGATTGAGAAGGATATTATAAAGAAAAGGAGGAGTATGTTTTTTCCCAAATTGAGACAGAAAAGAAGAATGAAAGAATTATTTGCGTTGGTCACGGTTCCAGTTAGGAACCGGTCAGTTTTGTTTCCATGGTTTATGGAACCGGACTGGAACTGGACCTTGGCCGGTTCCGAACCAAGTTTCGGTTTTGGTTTTAAATTTTTTTATTTCTTTATAATTATATTTGAATAATTTAAAATATTTTAATATTTTTAAAATAATTTAAATTAAGTCAAAAACACTAATGTAATTAAAAATTGAAGTGAATAAATTTTAAATAATAAATGAATTAAAATTAACAATAAAAATTATAGAAAAAAATTAAAGGCTTGAACTTAATTTTCATACCAAAAATTAACAACGAATCTTCTAAATTATCAATATTTTGTCTAAATAAAAAATAGATGGTTGTAATTGATTCTCAAATCGACTTCTTCTTTTACTTGAACTTGCCATTTGATTTAATGAAAATAATATATTTCTGGAGAAAATAAAAAATTTGTGAAAATAATCAATTATTTTCATTAATGGAAGATGTGGATCTACTATGTTTATTTTAAATACTTTTATATTGAATTAATAAGATATAATATAAATACTATATATTAAAATTAACTATATACATTCACGTAAAAATTTGCATCTAATCATTTTTTTTTCTTAAATTTTATTTTTATATTTAAAATTTTGAGTTTGAATTTTATTTAGAAAAGCACGCGTCAAGAGAGTTAATTTTTTTTATAGAGTTCATTGAATTCGAGCTTTAAAATAGTCGAAGTCTATATAACTATTAGATACCAGAATATAAAATGAAAAAAAAAATGTTTATTTTAAGATTATCTTCTATATATTTTATATATAACTTATAAAAATATAATATATACATTTAGAATTGTAAATGAGCTGAATTGTTTATAATCTATTCAGAGTTCGGCTCAATAAGAATTCATTTGAAATCAAATATTAATGCTCATTTAATAAATGAGCCGAATTCAAACTACGCAAAGTTTGATTCATAAATCTCGTGAATAAGATCGAATAAAATCTTGCAAACTATGTCGTAGATTTTAATATATTAATAATTTGATATTAGATATAATATATAAATTTTTCTTCATAATAAATGTAAAAATATTTAAAATTATATTATTAGAATCATTAAATATATTATAATTTATTTTAAATTTTTAATGAATAATTTTAACTTATGATTTATATTTTTAATTTTTTTAGACTCGTTTAACTTTATGAACAATTTGCGATCAATAAATGACATAACAAAATTGGCTCAAACTAAACTCAATTATAAACAAACCAAATTCGAGTTTAGCCAAATCTAGACTTGCTTACACTCCTATATACATTACAAGCTTAAGGGTCGAATGGAATACAAACCCACAACATGAATAAATAAAAATTTTATATTTTTTTTGGTTTTAAAAATGTTTTTAAAGTTCAAATTCAACAGAACGGGACAACATAAAAAAAGGTTGAAATTCCATGCAAGCACATGCGAGGGGAAATAGGACTCATTGCTCACTGCCATCCCTGCACATAATAATGAAGAGATACACTAAGAGAGCATCCAATTTATGCACATTCTTTTATGCAAATGGAAGCTAAGGGTAGTGGCAATATTTAACTTGCAAGCCATAAACATAGGGTGCACAACTACGTGATACATTTCCAAAATGTAGGAGAAACTGAATGAAGATGAGACAGAAAGACAAAGAGACATGTAGACAACCCAAGATGGATACATATGCATAGATATGTCCACACACACATATGTAAATACTGTAAGCAAAGACATCTCTCGAGGGTCACTTCAAGTTTCATATTGCTTCTTAAAACAGACATGTATATGTCATTTATCCCTACAACTTTGGCTTTGCTTCACTGTTATCATTTGTTTTAGAAACTGTACGTTATTTTTTTGGGTCCATTTCTTTGCTAAGCTCTTACTTAGCTTTAGCCACCTATCCTTATTGTTTACCATATCCTTGGATTAAATCACTACACTTAAGAAAATTGTAGCTTCAAAAGACCTTTTCTTTTTTATTTATTATCTCGAATTGATGTTTAAATTTGATACCTCATAATAATACAAACAAACTTCAAGTGGCCAAATTAAAATTTATGGAGAAACACCAATTTCGGTTCAAGCGACGAAAAATAAGTAAAATTTTAAATTCGAATCTTATGTATGAAAAAATAGACGCTAAAAGAGTTTTATTCTTAAATTTTAAGATAATTGAAACTCATATCATTATGTGCTATTGGAGGCCATCAAAATGAAAAAAAAAATGAAGAAACTATTGCGTATGAAGAAAAGTGAACTTTAGTTATTTGAATAGGTTACATACCAAAAATTACTTGGAGAAAACGGAAATATAACATGCTTTGTGAATCATTCAACCAAATAAAAAAAGCATTATTATGATTTTTTAGAGACAAAATAAACAAATGACTATTTTGGATCACTTCAATCTAAATGGGATATGCTTTAGTTGTCAATCAAACCTAATTCAATTGACACCCACTTCATTGGTGAGAGGAAAAAAAAAAAAAAAAAAAGAAGACGGATGAATGACTTGGCCCTAAAGTGTGCATATGTCACAATAGTCAAAAGAAAGATTGGCTATAGATACAACAGAATGCAAGAAAAAGACCCACCCATGTAGCTTAGTCTAATGGCATTGTAGTTGAGATGATATGTGTTGATTGAGTTTTGTAATTTGACAGTTTGCTTATGGACTCTTTGATCTTTGGAGTATAATTCACCATTATCAGCAATCAACTCAGGCTATAGTGAAGACTTTTATGTGGTCAAGCTACAAGAAAAGCAACTTTTGCATCATAGACAAATCAATATAAGTAAGTCATTTCAATCAAATTCCTATAATATATCATAATCCATAATCTATAATCTGATAATCTGATAATCAAGCTAATTCCATTATTAAAAGTTCATTTTGTACTCAATTAAGCCGCTTTCATTATTATAAGTTCATTCCATATTGAATTGGACCGAAAAAGACTTATATATTATAATCATATAATGTTAGAAATAAGGATCCTCATAACTAATTCTATTGTCTATACATATAAAGTGAATCAGTAGTACTGTACAATCTATAAATTACACTTACCTCCTAACGTTCACTTGACATGACGCTTACCAAATTAAAATGATAAAAGTTAAAAATTCAATAGAATATGAGTGAATTCGTCATTTTCTATTTAAAAAGATAACTTTTTGTAACTAATTTTTTATTTGCTTGTTTTTTCTGATATGTAAATTATAATGTTTTTTTTTTTTTTTTGAGTTGGGGGAGGGGGATGGGTGGGGTTCGAGCCTCCACCGGTGCCTTCTTAGGCAGAAGGCTTGCCACCCAGGCCAAGGGGCCTGGGTGTAAATTATAATGTTAAGAACACAATAAAGGGAACAAAAATAGATGGACAGTGTAGTATTTTGGTAAAATATAAACCTGTCTATTCCATTCTTGCGATATAGAACATTCATATTGAGACTTGTTACATATATATATACAAATTTGAAGAGATCCCACCACAAATGGAGCTATATTACCAACAGTATGCACATTGCTGACCGTGAAATCTTGTACAATGGGAATGGTATTAGCAAAGGCAATTAATGGTCTGGTTTCATAGTGCATGAACCAACAGAAACCCCAAAGGAAAATTGTCAAAAAGGAGTCAAAGAAATAGAGATTAGCAGTGTAGATATGTATCAGAAAGTTTTAAAGATTCATAAAAGTCATTTTCAATTAAGAAATCTAAGAACCCATATTGCTCCATCCTCTAGTGAGCAAAATATGGCCCATTATCAAGCTGTCTTCTAACACATGTATTTGGATGCAATGCATCTGTAAATATTTAAAAAAAAAAAGAAAAAAAATTGTAAATGACCCATGTAATTATTCTACTACATTTATTCATTACAATCATTCATCTATATGAATTGGCAACATCCATGAGATTCTGTTCATCTATATGTGCTGTAGGACATGTTTTTTTTGGATAATTCTTAGATTGTTTTCTGTCCATTTATCCTTGTTGTTGGATGCCACAAACCCTCTGCCTGTCCCTTTAAAACAGACTGCACCGTTTCATTTTGATAGTAACCCATCACTTAGCCAAAAAAAAAAAAGAAAAACCACTTTATTTGTAAGTCATGTGAGTATCAATATCATCACCACTGAGTCCTAATGGCTATGCCCTTTCATGTGTATAATTTTATTGAGCCTTTGAAATGAAGCAATTGATTAATTACATATGTTGATGCTCCATGCTATTGATTGACTTTCAACAGCAATTGTTAACATCAAAATGTGGCCATGGAAATATATTGCTTCCACTAGGTTTTTATTACTCATCAAAATATTTGATGGAGTGATTGAAACTTATCACCTAAAAGAGTAACAGACACCAGAAAGCAAATAAAAATAAAGTAGCACTACTTGTAAAGTCTATTCCTTTTGGACTGTTGTTTTTAATATCTGTTCTAACACAGTTGGTCCAGCTGTTTCACCAGACATATGTGTTCTCAATTCACATATCTAAACTTTTGCCCTATGATGTTTAGTATCAACATTAATGGCTTACATTTTTATAGGCAAAACTGATTCAAGGAAATGATCATTCAGGAGATACGTGCTTCACTCAGAAGGAATGCATAGATCCAGCCTAAGGGTTCTGTGAAATAAAAAGCGACTGAAGCTTTGAATTTCATTGTTGTTGATCTGTGAAATTAATTTCTATATGATTTAAAATAGAACTGCGTAGGATTAATTTTTTATTATACAGTCCATTAATAAAATTATATATAAATATATTGTATTTCATACCCGATATTCAGTAGTCATATGAACTCTTACTATTTTAAAGTTCAAGTTAAGTGGACGCATAAGAAAGTAAAACTCTTCAGTATCTATTTTTTATATTGAAACGTAATAATTTTGACTAAAAAAGTTCTATCTATTGATCAAATAACATCCAAGTTTACTCAACAAATGCAAGTGTGAATAAGATTGCGTATATATTTTATGGAGAAATGATAGAATTATAGCTAAATAAGCATCATTATTGGTGAAAGAGTAGGGTCATTAGTTAGATTGTGTTGCAATTGAAAACTCTTTGTTGTATAAGGAATCACATGTGCACTTGTCTAGTGAAATTGGAAATAAATATTGGTCAAAAAGTCGTCCAAATATCAGATTTTAGATCATACAAATAAATGAAAAATGCAAAAGCAATACATAAGAAGTCAAGAACAATCCAAGTCCAATGGTGCTTGAAATGCTCTTGCCGACAGGTCAACATCAAAATACATGTATAGGACACTATAAGCCATAAATTACTTCAGTTAAATTAGAGAAAAGGAAAAAAAATGAAAGAGAAGAAACATAATAATTTGGAAAAATAAACAGAAATATAATGTTTTTTTTTTTTTTGCTCTTTGTACTTTGTTTCTGGACCCCTTTTGTGAAGTAATGAATATTATCATTAGCATGTCTGCTACATGAATAGAGACATGGTTGATTTGTAGGAAAAGAAGAACAATGAAAAGGGTAAAGAGATACATATATATATAGCTAGGAAACATGTTCATGTGCTTTTGTAGTAACAAAGAGTATGGCCAAAATTGCAGTCAGATGGACCATGTAGATTGGTAGCATCCTAGCTCTCCATATCGTTCTCTTAACCATCTTTGTGTCTCCTGTGCCCCAGGTGAATTCGTTACCTGCAAAAACCATTCATCAACACTCACAATCATTCCTTTTTCTCTTAAACTTGCACACAACCCCATGCATTTATATCCTTATACTATAATCTCATTTAATTATTATGATTTATCATTTTTTTATACAAAGGAAAAAATTCCATCTCGAATCAAATTAAATAATCCGGTGAAAATAAATTTCACAAATAAATGATAACATAATTCAAACCCTGCATTTTATGATGCCCTTAAAAAATAATGACTGCTAAACCATTCCCTCACTGACATATATTCTAGGACTTAGACAAGGTATTTACGCATTAATTCGTGAGTGCAAGTTAGGCTGGGATACACTGCATTTATACATGAAATTGGCAAGTCCAGCACATATAACTTATCTTTGTGTTTCGGTTGGAACAGGGTTGCTTTGCTTAACAGTTCTTTCCTTTGTTGGTATTGCTATTTGTTTTTATTTTGTAAGAATAAAATGATTTAAAGAAAAGAAAAAACAAATCTGTTGACCATATCTTGTAATAGGTTAGGCATACAAAATAAGGCAGCCTAGTAAGGGCTCAAGATTTCAAGAGTCCTTTTTTATTTTATAAATTTTTCAGACAAAGAGAAAAATAGCTTGAAAAAGATATTGGAAAAGCACCTGAGCCTTTTTAGAAGATTCTGTTTCCAAGTTGAGGTCATGAGAACAACTTGCTGCTGCAAGCTCCATTGACAGGAACTGTATTTTGAACAATAACTTCAGTTTTTAATCAAATTAACATATAAAAAAAAATGTTATGCTTCAGATTCTGTGTCTTGACGTACCTCAACCTGATTTTGCAATGAATGGACATAATTGATTATCTCCTCTAGCATAACTGCCATTCCCATTGACTGCAAGTTCATAAACCCATGTCAGGATTCATTTTTTTCTTGAACTGAAAACCAATACAAAACATGCATATCATTTCTCTAATGTTTTACTTCACCTTGTGGCATCCTGGAACAAGGTCCTGCAAGCATCTCAACTTGTTATTGATTTTCTCTCTTCTTACCTGATGAACAATTAATAACACATAATTGGTCAGAGTCAGCTTCTTCACTTCTTCAGAGTAATCCTAATACTAGAAAATATAGCTAGTAATGAACTAAGCCAAAATTAATATAAGACTGACCCTTTCTGCTATACTATGGCTATCAGTAGCTTGGCCCCTCTTTGCTCTAACATGAATAACTTCTTCTGCTTTTTCCACTTCTTTCTCTTTATTCTTCCCTTTCTTGCCTCTGCCCATGTTCTGTTTAAATAACATCAATCATTGCAAGTTCAATACAGGAATTTAAAGAAAAACACAAAAAAAAAAAAAGGTTCAAGAAACAAACAAATTCTTGCATTAACCTTCTGCTTTGTATTGATTGTAGTAGAAGTTGTAGGAGAAACATTCTTGGAACTGCTTGTTGATTGTGCCTCTATTTTTCTCTTCTTGTTGTCAGGGAAGAAAACATATTGACTCGAGTTGACCGATTGAATAATTGGTGCTGCTGCTGATGATAATGAATTCAAGATTTCCGGATGGAAAGCACTACACGAGACATTGTTAACAATACTATTATCCTGACCATAGTTTGAAACTGGAAATTGCAGTTGCTGTTGATGGGCCAAGAATGAGTCTACAGTGAAGTCAGCAGCACAGAAATTTTCCAAGCTTGTGCTTGGATTTAGCTCTGGAAAATGTTGCTGCTGCTGCTGCTTCGACATAAGCAGGTTCATATTCGCACCCATTTCAGAGAAGGATTGAGGTCTAAGCCTCTGCAAGTATTCTGTAAACTCAGCCATGAAAATATGTTTCAAGTTAGAGTGCTTCTCGCTTCTCACTTCTCAGAGAGCCTTCAAGGTTGGTTTACAAGAAAAGAGAGATTGGAAGTAGAATTTATAAGGAAGCAAGAATTGTATTAATAAAACAGATTAAAGGATTATTAATTAACTAACACATAGTAATCTGGATATTTGCTTATATCAAGATGTGAGTATTAATGCTATTTGTGTTGCTTTACAGTTAAGGAAGCAAACAAAAGGGAAAAAATTTTATATATATATGAAAGCATGAGATTTTCAAGTGGGGAATTTTGTTTTCTGAAGCTGAATTTCTATGGTAGGTCCATGTAAAGGATGTGCATATATCCAGTAGTGTAGGACCATTGTATGTCTTAGAGCAAATAAAGCACATACTATACAACTCTTTTATTTTGCTAAAAAACAGAAAACTTATGTACAGTAAAGCTAAGGACTGTAAAGTGGAAGATAAGAGGGAAAAAAAAGGAAAAAAAAATTCAAGTCTAAGTCATTTCTTCTTTTGTTGACTGATCATTTACAAAGGATAAAAAAGTTTCAAGAAGTCTTTGAGTAGCAGCAGATTAGTAGCAGAATTTTTTTTTTTTTTTTTTTTTTTGCAAAGTGAACAAAAATTCTGCACATGGTTTGCTGCAATTTTTAGCAGCTAAAATCCTACATAATTTTCTTGTTTTTAATGATGCTTAATCCATTATTTGACCAAGTACGATGCACCTCTTGTTAGAGTTAATCATATCAGAAGGAGCTCCTAAAAAATGATTTAATAAACTACTAATAGTAACTAGTGTGATCTCCTTAAATGATTCTTGTTGTGCATAGTGGCTACAAGCATGACTATATAGTTAGAATAATCATACATTTTTGCGGCTTGCCACGGTGCGAGCAGTATATTTTGCAGAATGCTAGTAGTAGTTCAGTAAACTGCAGAAAGAGAAGAGCATTTAGTTATATTTTTATATAAGTCTATTGGTATAAGAAATTGCGAAGTTTTGCCAGTGAGGGAGTAGTCAAATGGTAACTCCTCTCTAGGGCATTTCGAGGTGTAGGGTTCGAATACTACCGTCGACGATTTAAAAGGGGAGGGCTGCCTCCTATTGTGCAGTTCATCAAAATTTAGGCAAATCACGACATTTTCAACTTGTTGCAAATTTGTTCTAATCTTTAAAACTTGGAAAACATGTTCTAATTTATTAAATTATTGGCAATTCTAGCACAATTTGCACTTTGATCAAAATTGTAAAAAAATAAGGCACAGGTGAGTTTACAACGAGTCATAAAGGGTATAAATTTTTTTGTACTGAGGCTTTTTTAATTGCAACTGTGAGTTTCATATATGGATGAAAAGAGGTCACGTATGAGGAAATAGAAAGATTTGTGGCAAAGAAACAGACAGCTGATAACCACAAAACGCTAAGGGAACATCCGGATAATGCACATAACTTTGAAGTAAAAGGATCCAACAGCTAACACTCCTTTTCTGCTGTGGAAACACTGTGCTTACTGCAGAACCGAATCAATAATTCTGCTAAATGATGGTATTGTCATTGCAGTGAAACAAAGCCAAAAAAGTTGTGTCCAAACTACTCTGCAGAATCCAAACCACAAATAAAACAATCTCGTTTATTCGGTTGGCATTTTTCGATTCTTGGACTTTAGTTATCAGTTAAAAAAAATAATCCAACAAACAAACACCTTTTTACATGCTGTTACAAAAAGCTGCTTTAAACTGGTCTTTTAGCAGTTTTGGAGTACTTGCAAAATAATATAATGTAAAAAAAATGGTGATGGAGTGTGGATTTTTTTACATTATTTTTACAGCTTAGTCCTGCATAATAAATTGTCGAAATGTTGATAAAATAGGGAGCAGATTTGAGTTGAGTTGGTGAAAATAATGGTGCTCAACTTCCTTTGAGAATTTGGAGGCCAGGCCAGCACTTTTTTTCATGCTTCTAAGCCTAGGTTGGAATTTTTTGATGGATACCACACATGATGGGCGGATTGAACATTGTACCTGACCTTAGAAACAATTCAAGAAAACCAAACAAAACCCTCCATTTCTTGAGAATATGATAAAGCACAACCCTTTTTATCCAGCCTAAACCATGGTTTTCATTTGTTCAGATTCAACTTGTTCCATTGTTGGTAACTTGGTACAGCAAGAACTTAAAAGGGGCTGAACTGAGTAAAAGTCCAGTCCTGTCCTGTCTGTATCTTATGCACTAAATAAATAAAGATTACACCTGTAGATAAGTTGCTTAAACATCTATCTGATCTGCAATCAAACAAATTCATTTTTTCTAATCCAGTATATATATATACATATATATAGGAGATGAGTTTCACTCCTATGATAATCAGTGATTAAGTTCATAATCTCTTAATGTGGTAAAAGAAATTTTTTTTTTTTTTCATTTCACTAGTAAAGCGTTGGATATTTATGTAAATATAATATAACACTATAATATCATTGAATTACTAGCAAAGAGTTTCTTCTTATAACAAAAATTTTATTAATTTAACTCCAGAAGCATCACCGTTGTGGCCAGGACCCCATATTTCTTCTTACCCTAATGACGAAATTAATAAACTTTTAGGTTCATTTTTTTTATTACTCATTATATTTTGATTAATCCAATCATCAGATCCAAACAGAATCACAATAGTGGCACAATTTTCTCAACAACTAACTTACTGATTTTAACTAATCCAGTTAAATCCGAATAAGATCATAAGTGAGAAAAGTTCTCTCAACTGATCTAAAACAGTTATTTATGATCAAATGGTAAAAATTCCTTTTACGACGACAGAGATCTCAATTATGATAATTTTTTTTTTTGTGAATCAATTATGATAATTAACTATATTAATTTTAGAAGAAAGTTGTAGTTGAATAATTATCACAATTACTCAAATATATAGTCTGCAAATGTTTTTTCAGCCTTCAAATGAAAATAGTTACAAGTTCTGAACTTTTATCTCTACATTTTTTAGCCTTCAAAGAAAAATAGTCCCAAACGACGGAAGAAATCATTTAGCTATCTTGAAAACGACAAACCGTTGTGCTCCTGCCGCTATAACACATCAAGGTGAAAACAAAAGCAAAACAAATCAAGGACAAAGATAATTTGGTAGGTAACAGAACTTGACAGGCAGCGATGGCAGCTTCTTCTCTGCTCTCAGTGTTCAAGCCAAACCTCCCAACACTTAAAATGACCACGAAACCTCTTGCTGTTCTCCACAATTCCCACAAAATGCGGATTCCTTACGAGTTGAAGAGTGGGCAAACCCGTCTTTTCCACCAACTTCCTTCTGGGCTCAACTTGGAGGTGATTGAGCAAAAGGGTGTTGTTGCAGGTGATAAAGAGAACCCAGATAAGAGAAGCAATGAAATTGATAACCCACCTCTTGTTTTTGTTCATGGAAGCTATCATGCAGCTTGGTGCTGGGTTGAGCATTGGTTGCCTTTCTTTTCAAGCTTTGGCTATGATTGCTATGCTCTTAGCTTGTTGGGTCAGGTCAGGTCACTTCTCTCCGCGTATAACACTTGTATAAGTTGCATTTCACATATTGTATCTGTATTGTTGGGTTTTGGCAAAATTTGCCAATGGGATTGGTAAATTTTGCCAAAACCAAAATAATATTTCATTAATTTAGGAAATATTACAAAAGAGAGAGAGAAAAAGAGAGAGAGAAAGAATTAATTGCCTAAATATGGGAGAGGAGGCAATTAGAATGAAAGGGATGATAATACAAAGGGGAGGAGGGGTCTATTTATAACCAAAAAGCTTCCTCTCCCCTTAATAAAAAAAACGATGTGGGATTGGCAAATTTTGCCAAAACCCAACATGTATATCTTGCTAAATAATTGTTCAAGTTGTCATTTATAATCATTGTTTTGATGTTAATTTTGCTCCAATATTTATACTTTAGAGCCTGTGAGTTCATACTTGTAAGTAGTAACTTGTTAGCACCTGTGGTTTTGGTTCAATCCTTTAATGGACAATTTTCTTGTTTTCGATATGTGGAACAAGGGATAAGATTGTGGGAGAGTCTCCTTTCTTGTTGTTCTCAGCATAATGATATATAGGGCTGTAGATGATGATTCTTACTGGTGTGAAATGGGAAAAAAAACGCTATTATGTTTTCTTTCTTCTTCTCATTAGAGAATGTAAATTTATACGCATTTATTGCTTTGACAACATTGCACTTAGGCCATGAGCACCCTCTTCTTTATTTTTAGGTTCTGTGTTGTCACCAAGATGCGATAGCTCGAGTACTGGATTATCTAAGTAGCCAAAGTCACTGATTTTGTATTACTTGCTCACTTGTTTACAGGGTGAGAGTGATAGTCCTTATAGTTCTGTTGCTGGTACTCTACAGGTATTTTTTGCTATCCACAAGAAAATAAAACCCTTTTTACTGGCTCCTTTTAGTGGTGCTTGTCTTCTTCTATTCTATGTTTCTGGACAATTTACTATTTCTGTTTAGATAAATATACTCAAATTAGTCTTATTTACTGTTCACTGTCAAATTCTGCAGTAGACACATGCAGGTGATGTTGCTGACTTTGTTCAGAAAAAACTCAAGTTGCCACCAGTATTGCTTGGACATTCATTTGGGGGGCTAATTATTCAATACTACATTGCAAGTATAAGAAATGAAAAATTTATAGGTAAGCTTTGACTTCATGTTTTCAGGGGACTATCTTATGGTAGTCGATCTACAATGCAAATCTCATATCCTTCGTGTCGTGGAATGATTCTACCTTAAATGTATGGAAACACTTTTTCTCATTTGTTTGCCCGATCAATAGCCAACAAAATATTAGTCATGTTTCAGTTTTTCTTTGGAAAAAGCCCCACAACAAGATGCAGATCTTTTTTTTTCTGATATAAAGCCTATTTTTGGTCCCTTACATACAAAGCTTGAGCTTTTAGGTTGAATTATCATTTGACATTATAGTTGTGTTGCTCTAAAAACGTACAGCTTCAACTTGTATTGACTTCATTTTTATTCTCACTGAGCTCAATTCTAGAAATGAAAAAGTTGTACCCTGATCTTGCTGGAGCTGTGCTTGTCTGCTCTGTGCCTCCATCTGGCAATAGGTAGCTTCTGTAGTCACTTTGGATATAATGTTGGTTTGGATGGTAACTAGCCCTGAATGAAATTTTGTTTTTCTCTATGCAGTGGGTTAGTATGGCGCTATCTCTTTTCCAAGCCTATTGCTGCGTTTAAGGTACTTCCATTAGATTCTTAGAAAAAGCTCACAGTTCTTTATCCCCTCATCAATTTGAAACATAAATAAGCAAAGCCTCTGGTAAAGCCTTTTTGTGGTTTGCTCTTCATCATTCACCTGAAGGACGCTACTGATTTCGGTCTCTAACATCAGAATTTGTGAGCAGCATATTATATTTTTAAAATGGTCTATTTGGAGTGATTATTATGTTTCAAATTAAACTTCTCAATATTTTCTCTGATCTGTAGAAAGTTGTAGAATTTGTAAACCTTGTGTGATCTTAAAGAAAATCTTACCATCTTTTTTTTTTTTGATATCCTCGATTATCTTTCTTCACTTCTTTACAAATGAGCTCTGCTCTTTTTTTTTTTCCTCTTTTGAACTTTTGATCTTGAAGGAAAAGCCTTCCGTGCTTTGGATACCATTTACACCTGAAGAATGCTTTATTTAAACAATGAGCAGGTGACACGCAGCTTGGCGGCCAAAGCTTTCCAAACTGATCTTTCTCTTTGTAAGGAAACCTTTTTCACATCAACAATGGAAGATCATCTAGTGATGCGGTTAGTTCAATGTGCCCTTTAGTTATGCTTGCAAACATCTGAACTCATGTTGTTTGAAAAAAGAAAGTGAAAAAAAAAAAATTCTTTGATCATGAAAATTAACCAAATATTTTTTGCAGCTAAAATTGTGAATCGTTGTATTAACTTAAGCTGGCCAAATGATGTGCACGTTCATTAGCATTGCAGGTTGACATTCATTCCGAAATCCAAATTCATGCTGTATGTAAAATGAAAACTCGAGATAGAAATTTGGAAACTCTTTTTATAGTTTAGACTTTAGACATGGCTTGGTCACAGCGAGACACTTTCCAAAATCACTTCAAACTTTAACAAGTATGAACTCATACGTGAAGAAGCTGAGGAAAGTGAACTTTTAGTACGTTCTGATGAAAGTTGGCTTAGTGATTGTATCTTGATTTCTATTTCACTTTTGCAGAATGTTAAATCTACTGTTTCAAGATGTTGCAGCTTGTAAACCAAGGATTTTGTATATTGAAAGTTGAAATTACTGTTACAAAATTTCTTGTGTCATTTACTCTTATATAGTTTACACCACCAGGATCCTATAGGTAATAGTGTAGCTTACACCACTAGGATCCTACACGTAATACTTTTGCTTTTGTACACCCTTCTGTATCCTAGAGCCTGCCATGCAAAAAGCTGGCATAGCCTTTTTGTCAAACTGCATATTGGAGTGGCCAAGATTGTATTTTGTGCATCCATCTATCTCTTTTCTATTCTTACCATGTCATATAATCAGTGATATGGGGAAATGTGGAAATCTGCCATGCAGTTCCTATTCTTTAAAGTACAGAATATACTCATTCATGACTGAATTTAGCTAACATCTATGCCTGATGAGTAGAGCATATTATGGTTAGATATTCAGGTGCAATTTTCAAACTTCTCCATGTAATGCCAATTCCTTGCCTGTAAACTATGCTACTCCTCTTTATGGAATTTCATATCTGTTGATTTTAGACCTCTAATTTAACTAATATCATTCATTTAGGTATTTCACTTGTGGTCCAAATTGATAGTACAATGCTGCCTTTTATGCTGCAAGTCGGTTGATTTATTATATTGTGGAGTTTAGTGTAGGCGTAGCCATGTTAAGCTCAAAAAACTTGGGTCTCACTTATATTTCAAAACCCTTAACTTGTGTGATTATTTTGACTTAATGTTGATTTGAGGTTTGTTTTTCTTTCAATTTCAACACTGGACTGGCTGTGGTTTCTTTCAGTTACCAAGAGCTAATGAGAGAAAGTTCAAGAATGCCATTGTTTGATCTTCGGAAGCTAAATGCATCACTTCCAGTTCCTTCAGTGCCAAAATCTTCCATTGAAGTCCTTGTGATGGGTGCAATGGATGACTTCATAGTGGTAATCTAAATGTCTAGAACTTTTTTTTACATTGATGCCAATGTACATCTCATGCATGCATTCTTGGTGCACCATTGTAATTTTCTTAAATATGGGAACCTTTTTCTATATTTTTTTCTCCTCTTTTTCTCAGTTGCTTGTTGAATGTCTTATGTTAGGATGCTGAAGGACTTGCTGAGACTGGAAGGTTTTATGGTGTGCCACCAATCTGTGTTGAAGGAGTTGCCCATGATATGATGCTAGATTGTTCATGGGACAAAGGTGCAAAACATATCCTGTCATGGTTGAATGGTTTGAGCAGATAGGACATAACTTCAATTGAAAGGAACTTGCTTAGATGGTTTTGAACTTTGTCCAGCCCAATATTTGAACAAATAATATCTCTTCTTGGCTAGTGAGAAGACATGAGCTTTAAAATAGACTTGGATGTATGAAAAAAATTACAAAGGGAGCAAATGCAGAATTTTTAATGAATCATCAATTTTAAAAAAAAAAAATTATTTACTATAAATTATTTCTTGTATTTTATTAAAAAAAATTCAATGTGTTAAAGTTCAGCTAAATCTTATGGGATATGGTCAAACCTTATTTACATGATTTTTCGTGCAATATCATATCATATGATATTTGTGTTTTGCAACGTGAAAATGTGAGTTATATTATTTGTATGTATCAAATGCATTATTTAAAATTTAATTGAGATATTGGAGACAATTAATCCTGTTCACTACCACATTTAAAAAAAATTCTTTACAAATGTGAAGATTAGTGGAATCCATATGTATTTTTAGTATATGGTTTTCAACCTCTAACTATTTTGAATTTTGATGTAAAATATTTATATTATATGTAAGAAATGAAAAATAAAAATGAAAACAACTTTTATATTTGAAAAAATATAAAAGAACAGAGAAAACAGAATGAGCTTTATTTTCATTTTTATATTTTCTCTATTTTTTAAAAATGAAAAATATATACATGCATATGAGAGAAGTAAAAATAAAATATACTTGTTTTTTCAAAATTTGACAGTTACAATCAAAATTAATTTTGAATAGTCGATTCTTAAATTTAACTCTGACAATTTAGTTCTTAAATTAATAAAAAAAAAACTTTTTTTTTTTACATTCAAAATTAAATAATAATTGTTAGCATATGGTGTGAAAATGATAGTGTAAAATTCATGTCTCTTTCTACCTTAATGGGTCAATGGCCCAAAGAAAGCCATCAATTGACCTGCTAGGGCGATGCCTCATCACTAAAGCAATGCTTTAGTACACCGAGGTGAAACCATTATCACTAAAGCGGCTCCTCATTGCTAAGGTTGTACCCTAGTGATGTAAAGCTATTTTTTTAATAATGAAAAAATGAACCACATGACAACATCAATTTCTCCAATGTTCCAAACTATTGGCATGATTTTTGAAATACCATAGATCATGGTTGACATGGGAAAACATTGAGAAAGTGGAGGAGGTGGTTTTGGATATTGAAGAAGGGGGAAGAATTAACGAGAAAAAATGGGAGAGGATGGAAAAAAAAAACAACAACATAAATGTTAAAAAGCAAAGGGAAAGGAAAAAAAACATAGAGCGTAAACGGAGCAAAAAATCAAAAGAGAAAAATTTAGAAAAAGATAAACATAGAATTAAGAAGAAGGAAAGCAAAAAGTTGAAATTGAAGAGGGGAAAAAGCTGGAGCAACAAAAGTTGAAGAAAGCAATAAAGATTCTGGCTTGACAAAGGGAGAAGATTCTGGCTATACACTATCGAGAGCTTGTTGCAAACCTATTGAAATTTTTTAAACGTTAAAACAAAGAGCCAAACTAGTGTAAAAAACAATAAGGTCCTTTTTATTTTTTATTTTTTTTATTTATTGCCCCTTTTTTTTTTGAAAAACAATTCATAGCTTGATTTTCAAATAAATGAGGATTATGTGGTTATATGTGATAGGATTGATGTAACTATGTTGGAGCCCTAAAGAGGAGGTGAATAAGGCTAATTTGGATTAAAGAAAAATTAAGAAAATTAGAAAGAGTTTAAGATAGAGATTGAGAAGGAACACAAATGATTTAAGGAGTTTGGTTCCTCAATGAATCTACATTTCCACCTAACTTATCAACAAGTTAGGATTTTAAACTCACCCCAATCTTATTACCAAGATTGTTACAACATGTTTTAAGGCTCAACACCAACCTTGCAACTTAAGTTTTCAAGGCTCACTCACAACCTTCACAACCAAGTGTTTTTCCTAGGCTAACACTCAACCCTTACATCAATCCACAAGAATTTTATCTAAGGCTCACTCTTAAACATCTCAATTAAGTATTTTAATAAGGCTAACACTTAAACATCAATGATCAAGATCCTCACTACCCACTTCTTAACCTTGAGAAAGAATAGAGTAAATAATCCTATCACTAACTCACCTCAACTATCACAAGAGTGTTAAATACAAATTCAACAAGAGTTTGTTTACAAAGAATTGAATATTTAAAAAAAGAATTATTAAGAAATAGAAATACAAAGCTTATAAGAGCACAATGAATTTTCTTAATCAACCATCTAACTTCTTAAATAATTTATTGGCTTAGTATTTATAGTGAAGGATGAAATTATAGTTGTTTGAGCTTTGATTTTCGTTCCCAACATTTATTCATCTTCATTTAATATTTTCTTTAACTATTTGTAGGAGATATGATGGTCACCATCGTGAAGGAGGTGTCACAATCGTGACTTCCAATTTCATAGCCATTGGAACTCTGAAATAGTCGTTACAAGAGTTGCCAAATCACCACAGTGACGCTCACGACCCTGCAATCGTGACTGGGATTGTGAGCGGCGCTGCCACTTTTTTTCACTCGGATTTCACTTGCTTGGGATCGTGATTGGGATGTTCACAATCATGAGGGTGATACTCACGACTATGAGGAGGACTGTGAGGGTCACTACCACTTCAGATGACATAAATTCGACTCTCATTTAGCTTGTAATGCTCCTCACGATCATGACCAAGATCGTGAGGAGTCTTATGACTCCCAATTAGCTTTATTTTCACTTTAATTTGTTGTCCATTGGTTATGGCTTTAATTCTAACTTAAACACCTATATTAGTAAACTAAAATTGATTGTTAAAGTCAAACCCAAGGGTAATTAAAGATTGATCATGCAAAGGTCTACAAATTACATATTTGAACCTATAAACATCGCATACATTAAGTCTCTTTTAAAAAGTAGTCTATAAAGATTTTATTTTGTCCAAAGCGCATTAAGTCCTTTTAAAAAGTAGTCTATAAACATTGCACCGCCTTAGCACGTTAAGACATTATTAGTTTGCCTTAGCATTATAAAGGCAATGCCTCTTTGTTGAGGCGCCGCCTTTGCATGGTTATGATGTTCTTAACAAAGCAATTTAGGTTTTTATGTGTTTAAAATTTCTAATTATCATATGAATATTCTATGATTTATCTGTTATGTAAATTACTAATTGAAATTGATTTACATTGCATTATTTGTTCTACAATCGAAATGTATGTTCGATTTGTTAAATTAGGTTATAATTTATCTCATTTTATCAATTTCATTATATGCATTAGATTTTTTTCGATTTTATCAGTAATTTTTGTTGTCTATTTTAATTCCGAAAGACTATTTATCTTATATATGAATCTTAATTTCATTTTGATAGTCTATTTGTCATTTTTTCGTATTTTCCTAGTATTTTGTCTTTCTCATTAATTTCTTTTTTTATTATATCATTTTAAAGGGCAACTCTGCCTTTTCCTTATAGGTCATTTCTTTGGACTAATTTGAATTCGTTTCCTATTTTTTTAAGCAGGGATTATGTTGGATTATTGTTAGTTTAAAACTATAGCTTTATTTTATTTATTCCTTTTATTTATGATGTCTATGCAAAGGGTTGTAATAATTTATCCTCTCTCATTTCTTGGTATGTACATTTATTTATTTATTTTTGCTATTGTGAATGGATGAATATGATGATAAATGATGAATTGTAAACAATTTATGAATGTCAAAAACTGCATAATTGTACATAAGGAGGAAATAATTAAATAATTAAAAATAATAAAACATGAAATACAAATAGGGTCAACCTCAAGATTGGATAGGCATATTAAAGCCCATACCCAATTTATG
Source organism: Mallotus japonicus (assembly GCA_949634005.1). Classification (NCBI taxonomy): domain Eukaryota; kingdom Viridiplantae; phylum Streptophyta; class Magnoliopsida; order Malpighiales; family Euphorbiaceae; genus Mallotus; species Mallotus japonicus. The sequence goes on along the minus strand of CATIWK010641462.1, from coordinate 1,767 downwards.
AACTCAGTATATAAGGACGTCTGTTAGGCCCCATATGAGATCTAGTTACTGTAAAAGTATGTCCCGGATTTCACCCAAGTGACGTCTCTTATCTCAAATTTAGGCCTTTGCTGTCTACGACTATATCTCCCAAGTGGGCCTCAAACCCACATAGTGTCATAGTCGTTAAACACTAAGTTGTGCGCTAAACCCTACCATCTACAATAATATTTTTATTTTTACTTATAATTTATTTTATTCTTAAAGGTTCATAATATCCATATAATTTATCAAAGTCATATAAAAAACTAATGAAACATAATATATTTAGTTGTTATATTTTATAATAAAAACAAAAATTAATTAAATAATTTTTAAAAGGTATAATCTTAACATATATTCATAGAATAAAAAATATTTCTTTTATATAGGGTGTTGGCCATTTGCACGATCAAGGTCTAATCAATTATATTTTGATTTTAACAAACTCAATTTTGAGTTATTAATGTGTGTACTTTAAATGTGTTTAAGATAGCACCAAGTTAGAAGCTCATTCATGTAAGCAAAAGCCAAGTTGATGTTGAAGACAGTGCTTCTCACGAGTGTGATCACGACCGGGACTATCCTCACGAGCACAAGCCTTCAAGAAATGGTTGAATGGAAAAGGGCAGCGCCCTTCACGATCCAATGTCACGATCATGAAGGTGCTCATGACAAGGGTATCATGATCGGGATCAAGAAGTCTCGATCCTGACTCAAATGTGCCTTATTCAAGATAGATCCAGTGACCCTCACAATCGATCTCACAATCGGGAGCAGGCTCGTGATCAAAATAATCATGATCGAGATCAAGCTCTCACAATCAGAAGCTCAAAAGCCTTAAGTCCTCAATTGATCTAGTGACCCTCATGAACTTAAGTCACGATCGGGACCTTAGCGTCACAATCCAGTTGTCAACTTGTTAACGGTCATAGAGAAGCCCAACGACTACATTTTTTAAGGGTCACAATCGGGACCTGGCATGCCACGATCGTGACACCTCTTTTCTCTACAAAAAAAGTTAAAATCAATTTGATGAAACTTGAAGAGGTTGAAGACAAAATTAATACACTCCAACAACTATATTTTGATCCTCAACCATAAATACAAGTCCTGAAATTTCATTTAAGAAGTTAGATACATTTGATTGAGAAAAATTAACTTTTAGAACTCTTTGTGCATTAAATTCTCTTCAATTTTTAATCTTATTTAATACACTTTTAAGTGTATGGGATTGAGTTTTTAGCTTAGGTCTTGGGTTAAGCAGGGAAGTGAGGAACTAAGTTTAAAAACAATTGGTTTAAGTGTTAGCCATTGAAACACTTGGATTTTTGGTTATTGAGTTGAGTCAAGAAAAAACTCTTGTTTGTAAGGTTTGCATTTAGCCACAAAAACTCAATTTGTAAACTTAGTCTAAGTGAATAGATTGGAGTGAGATTGAAAATCCTAACTTGGGAGAGGTTAGGTGGAAACATAGATTTAATTGATAAACTAAATTCCTAAAATATCTTGTGTTCTTTTCTTCTTTTCTAAATCACTTTTTAATTTGCTTTTAATTTTTCAAAAATTCAATTAGCCCTATTCACCCCCTCTAGAGCTCTTTATATAGGTAAACAAAACTTGTTTAGAATTTTTTATATCCAATAATAATAATAATAATAATAATAATAATAATGGATTGATGCAACTAGTTTTGTATATATCATAAATCACTATTTGCTAAATTTAATTGAATTTGAGATCATATAA
>CATIWK010641316.1:0-11338 GCA_949634005.1 Mallotus japonicus | reverse complement strand
GACGAGACCTATCTTCGGAAGATATAGTTGTTCAAACATGTAATGGTTTTGAAATCGTGAAGAAGAGAAAAGTTTTAATCTGTAGGGGGAACCAATAGACATAGAAGAACTATAGCAAAATATAGTTGTGATGGTATACTTTATTATGGAAACATAGATGTTTCAATCCTCTCCTTCCAAGTGTTTTTTCTAGTAGTTCTAAAAAGTTCTTATATTTCGAGATTACTCTATTAGCATATTGTGGGGTGTCGAACAAGCCAAAGTGTCTTTAAGGTTCAAGTGTGATGATCTTTATTGTTTCACTTTTAAGCCCAAAGGAAAAGAGAAATGACTTGAGTGTAATGATGGCTACGACAAACAGAAGTTTGGGACCGAAAAAGGAAAACGTTTGTTTTAAAATGATTCACAGTTCCTAAACTTTAGTGTCTCTTATTTTAATCTACCTCCAGACAATACAAGTAGGTTAAAGCACAAACTAGGGGTTGGTTCACTCAGCAAAAGAGAACATAATGCACTAAAATTCCCTATATACAGTTATTTATAGATGTCAGCCAAATGCTTTCATTTTAATGATATTCGCATGCACCTAAAGAATGTTGAAGTATATGGGAGAGAGTTCCACATTGAAAAGAAAAAAAAAAAGAAATGTGCCTTATAATTCAAGACAAGGAGACACCTAAAATGGCCCAAGCCATTTTGGTGTGAAACTCCATTTCTCAAGTTGAGGAAGGCTTAATTTTTACAAAGTTCCAGATCCGGCACTCCACCCTATCAGGCCTGGCTCGCTTCCAGATTTATAACATGTTATCAAAGCCTAAGTGCCTTAACAGGCCATAAAGATCATGGCTCAAGAGACCGAGTCCGGTCTAAAATTTGGTTCAAGAGTCCATGATCGAGTCTGGTCTAAGATAAATTGCTAGCCCAAGACACAACTGGGCTCAACTTGGCTTAGCAGAGCCCAAGACCAGTTGTATTTGAAGAGAAGTGTCGAACCATTTTAGTGTGAAGCTCCATTTCTCAAATTGAGATGGGCCTAGTTTTTACAAAGTTCCAGATCCAGCACTCCACCTAATCAGGTCCGACCCGCTTCTAGATTTCTAACATAATATCAGAGCCCAAGTGCCTTAACAGGCTAAAAAGATCCTGGTTCAAGAGACCGAGTCCGGTCCAAAATTTAGTTCAAGAGTCCGTGATTAAGTCCGGTCCAAGACAAAGAGCTAGCCCAAGACCGAGTCTAGTTTAAGATGAAATGCCAGTATTGGCTAAGATATTAAAAAAGTCGAGTCCAATCAAAGATGATGAGTAAGAAAAGATAGGTTGGACAGTCCAAGCCTAAGAAGATCAATATGTCCAAAGTTGGACAAAAAATCAAGAAAAAAGAAGTCCATAGTTGGACAAAAATAGGCAAATACAATTGGCTCAACTGGGCTTAGCAACGCCTAAGACTAGTTATATTCAAGGCAATGAGACACCTAAAAAAGAAAAAAAATGTGCCTTATAATTCAAAACAAGGAGACACCTAAAATGGCCTAAGAAATTTTGGTGTGAAGCTCAATTTCTCAAGTTAAGATAGGCCCAGTTTTTATCAAGTTTCAGATCCAGTACTCCACCCCATTAGGTCCGTGAGGCCCAACCCGCTTCTAGATTTCTAACAAAGAATACCTATGAGATGATATCTGATTATGGGGTTCCTTTACCGGCATACTTAATTGACATACAAACAGCCTTTCGAATGGATAGGGGTAAATCCTCTTATAACACATGCAGTTACAATTACGACGAGACCTATCTTTGGAAGATATAGTTGTTCAAACATGTAATGGTTTTGAAATCGTGAAGAAGAGAAAAGTTTTAATCTGGAGGGGGAACCAATAGACACAGAAGAACTATAGGGAAATATAGTTGTGATGGTATACTTTATTATGGAAACAAATATGTTTCAATCCCTCTTCTTCTAAGTGTTTTTGATAGTAGTTCCAAAAAGTTCTTATATTTCAAGATTCCTCTATTAGCATATTGTGGGGTGACAAATAAGCAAAAGTGTCTTTAAGGTTCAAGGGTGATGATCTTTATTGTTTCGCTTTTAAGCCAAAAGGAAAAGAGAAATGACTTGAGTGTAATGATGGCTATGACAAATAGAAGTTTAGGACAGAAAAAGGCAAACGTTTGATTGAAAAAGATTCACAGTTCCTAAACTTCAGTGTCTTTTATTTTAATCTACCTTCAGACAATACAAGCAGGTTAAAGCACAAACTAGAGGTTGGTTCACTCAGCAAAAGAGAACATAACGCACTAAAATTCCTTATATACAGTTATTTACAGATGTCAGCCGAATGCTTTCTTTTTAATGATATTAGCATGCACCTAAAGAATGATGAACTATATGGGAGAGAGTCCCACATTGAAAAGAAAAAAAAAAGAACTGTGCCTTATAATTCAAGACAAAGAGACACCTAAAATGGCCCAAGCCATTTTGGTGTGAAGCTCTATTCCTCAAGTTGAGGTAGGCGCAGTTTTTACAAAGTTCCAGATCTAGCACTCCACCCCATCTGGCCCGGCTCGCTTCCATATTTATAAGATGGTATCAAAGACCAATGCACCGTGTCAATCATAAAAACTTGATTTTCAGTATCAAAATATATGGAATAATTGTCCCTATTACTATCCCTACCGATCAATCATAGAAGAAAAATTCTGATTCATTACGATTAAGCTTCCTTCCTATTAATCTGGTTCAAGAGTCCATGATCGAGTCCGATCCAAGATAAAAAGCTAGCCCAAGACACAACTGGGCTCAACTTGGCTTAGCAGAGCCCAAGACCAGTTGTATTTGAAGAGGAGTGTCAAAGTATATGAGAGTGTCAAACCATTTTGGTGTGAAGCTCCATTTCTCAAATTGAGATAGGCCTAGTTTTTATAATGTTCCAGATCCAGCACTTCACCTAATCAGGCCTGACCCACTTCCAAATTTTTAATATGATATCAGAGCCCAAGTGCCTTAACAGGCCAAAAAGATCCTGGTTTAAGAGACCGAGTTCGGTTCAAAATTTAGTTCAAGAGTCCATGATTGAGTCTGGTCCAAGACAAAGTGCTAGCCCAAGACTGAGTCTGGTCCAAGATGAAGAGCTAGTATGGGCCAAGATTTTAAAAAAGTCGAGTTCAGTCTAAGATGATGAGTAAGAAAAGATGGTTTGGACAGTCCAAGCCCATGAAGATCAAGATTTCCAAAGTTGGACAAAAAGATCAAGAAGAAAGAAGTCTATAGTTGGACAAAAATGGGCAAATACAACTGGCTTAACTAGGCTTAGTAGAACCCAAGACTAGTTGTATTCAAGATAAAGAGACACCTAAAAAAGAAAAAAAATGTGCCTTATAATTCAAATAAGTAGACACCTAAAATGGCCTAAGCAATTTTGGTGTGAAGCTCAATTTCTCAAGTTAAGATAGACCCAGTTTTTACAAAGTTCCAGATCCATCATTCGACCCTATTATGTCCGCGAGGCCCGACCCGCTTCTAGATTTCTAACAAAGAATACCTATGAGATGACATCTGATTATGGGGTTCCTTTTCCGGTATACTTAATTGACATACAAACAGGCTTTCAAATGGATAGGGGTAAATCCTCTTATAACACATGCAGTTGCAATTACGACGAGACCTGTCTTTGGAAGATATAGTTGTTCAAACATGTAATGGTTTTGAAATCGTGAAGAAGAGAAAAGTTTTAATCTGGAGGGGGAACCAATAGACATAGAAGAACTATAGCGAAATATAGTTGTGATGGTATGCTTTATTATAGAAACATAGATATTTCAATCCCTCTCATTCCAAGTGTTTTTTATAGTAGTTCCAAAAAGTTCTTGTATTTCGAGATTATTCTATTAGCATATTGTGGGTTGACGAACAAGTAAAAGTGTCTTTAAGGTTCAAGTGTGATGATCTTTATTGTTTCGCTTTTAAACCAAAAGGAAAAGATAAATGACTTGAGTGTAATGATGGTTATGAGAAATAGAAGTTTGGGACAGAAAAAGGCAAATGTTTGTTTGAAAAAGATTCATAGTTCCTAAACTTCAGTGTCTCTTATTTTAATTTACCTCCAGACAATACAAGCAGGTTAAAGCATAAACTAGGGGTTGGTTCACTCAGCAAAAGTGAACATAATGCACTAAAATTCCCTATATACAGTTATTTACAGATGTCAGCCGAATGCTTTCATTTTAATGATATTCGCATGCACCTAAAGAATGTTGAAGTATGTGGGAGAGAGTCCCTCATTGAGGTAGGCCTAGTTTTTACAAAGTTCCAGATCTAGCACTTCACCCCATCAGGCTCGGCTCACTTCCAGATTTATAACATGTTATCACAGCCTAAGTGCCTTAACAGGCCAAAAAGATCATGGTTCAAGAGACAGAGTCCGGTCTAAAATTTGGTTCAACAGTCCATGATCGAGTCCAGTCCAAGACAAATTGCTAGCCCAAGACACAACTGGGCTCAACTTGTCTTAGCAGAGCCTACGACCAGTTGTATTTGAAGAGGAGTGTCGAACCATTTTGGTGTGAAGCTCCATTTCTCAAATTGAGATAGACTTAGTTTTTATAAAGTTCCAGATCCAGCACTCCACCTAATCAGGCCTGACCCGCTTCCAGATTTCTAACATGAAATCAAAGCCCAAGTGCCTTAACAGGCCAAAAAGATCCTGGTTCAAGAGACCAAGTCCAGTCCAAAATTTGGTTCAAGAGTGCATGATTGAGTCCGGTCCAAGACAAAGAGCTAGCCCAAGACCGAGTCTGGTTTAAGATGAAGAGCTAGTATGGGCCAAGATATTAAAAAAGTCGAGTCCAGTCAAGGATGATGAGTAAGAAAAGATAGGTTGGACAGTCCAAGCCCAAGAAGATCAATATGTCCAAAGTTGGACAAAAAATCAAGAAAAAAAGAAGTCCATAGTTGGACAAAAATAGGCTAATACAACTGGCTCAACTGGGCTTAGCAGAGCCCAAGACTAGTTGTATTCAAGGTAAGGAGACACCTAAAAAAGAAAAAAAATGTGCCTTATAATTCAAAACAAGGAGACACCTAAAATGGCCTAAGCAATTTTGGTGTGAAGTTCAATTTCTCAAGTTAAGATAGACATAGTTTTTATAAAGTTCCAGATCCAGCACTCCACCCGATTAGGTCCGTGAGGCCCGACCCGCTTATAGATTTCTAACAAAGAATACCTATGAGATGACATCTGATTATGGGGTTCCTTTTCCGGCATACTTAATTGACATACAAACAGCCTTTCGAATGGATAGGGGTAAATCCTCTTATAACACATGCAGTTGCAATTATGACGAGACCTATCTTCGGAAGATATAGTTGTTCAAACATGTAATGGTTTTAAAATCGTGAAGAAGAGAAAAGTTTTAATCTGGAGGGGGAGCCAATAGACATAGAAGAACTATAGTGAAATATAATTGTGATGGTATACTTTATTATAGAAACATAGATGTTTTAATCCCTCTCCTTCATAGTGTTTTTTATAGTTGTTCCAAAAAGTTCTTGTATTTCGAGATTACTCTATTAGCATATTGTGGGGTGACGAATAAGCAAAAGTGTCTTTAAGGTTCAAGTGTGATGATCTTTATTGTTTCGCTTTTAAGCCAAACGGAAAAGAGAAATGACTTGAGTGTAATGATGGCTATAACAAATAGAAGTTTGGGACAGAAAAAGGCAAAGGTTTGTTTGAAAAAGATTCACAGTTCCTAAACTTCAGTGTCTTTTATTTTAATTTACCTCCAGACAATACAAGCAGGTTAAAGCACAAACTAGGGGTTGGTTCACTCAGCAAAAGAGAACATAATGCACTAAAATTCCATATATGCAGTTTTTTAGTGATGTCAACCGAATGCTTTCATTTTAATTCATTTTAATGATATTCGCAAGCACTTAAAGAATGTTGAAGTATATGGGAGAGAGTCCCTCATTGAGGTAGGCCCAGTTTTTACAAAGTTCTAGATCTAGCACTTCACCCCATCAGGCCCAGCTCGCTTCCAGATTTATAACATGTTATCAAACCCTAAGTGCCTTAACAGGCCAGAAAGATCATGGTTCAAGAGACCGAGTCCGGTCTAAAATTTGGTTCAACAGTCTATGATCAAGTCCGGTCCAAGACAAATTGCTCGCCCAAGACACAACTGGGCTCAACTTTGCTTAGTAGAGCCCAAGACCATTTGTATTTGAAGAGGAGTGTCGAACCATTTTGGTGTGAAGCTCTATTTCTCAAATTGAGATAGACCTAATTTTTACAAATTTCCAGATCCAGCACTCTACCTAATCAGGCCCGACCCGTTCCAGATTTCTAACATGAAATCAAAGCCCAAGTGCCTTAATAGGCCAAAAAGATACTGGTTCAAGAGACCGAGTTCGGTCCAAAATTTAGTTCAAGAGTGTATGATTGAGTCTGGTCCAAGACAAAGAGCTAGCCCAAGACCGAGTCTGGTTTAAAATGAAGTGCTAGTATGGGCCAAGATATTAAAAAAGTTGAGTCGAGTCAAGGATGATGAGTAAGAAAAGATAGGTTGGACAGTCCAAGCCCAAAAAGATCAATATGTCCAAAGTTGGATAAAAAATCAAGAAAAAAAGAAGTCCATAGTTGGACAAAAATAGGCAAATACAACTGGCTCAACTGGGCTTAGCAGAGCTCAAGACTAGTTGTATTCAAGGTAAGGAGACACCTAAAAAAGAAAAAAAATGTGCCTTATAATTCAAAACAAGGAGACACCTAAAATGGCCTAAGCAATTTTGGTGTGAAGCTCAATTTCTCAAGTTAAGGTAGACACAGTTTTTATGAAGTTCCAGATCCAGCACTCCACCCCATTAGGTCCGTGAGGCCCGACCCACTTTTAGATTTCTAACAAAGAATACCTATGAGATGACATCTGATTATGGGGTTCCTTGTCCGGCATACTTAATTGACATACAAACTGCCTTTCGAATGGATAAGGGTAAATCCTTTTATAATACATGCAGTTGCAATTACGACGAGACCTATCTTTAGAAGATATAGTTGTTCAAATATGTAATGGTTTTGAAATCGTGAAGAAGAGAAAAGTTTTAATCTGGAGGGGGAACCAATAGACACAAAAGAACTATAGTGAAATATAGTTGTGATGGTATACTTTTTTATGGAAACAGAGATGTTTCAATCCCTCTCCTTCTAATTGTTTTTGATAGTAGTTCCAAAAAGTTCTTATATTTCGAGATTACTCTAGTAGCATATTGTGGGGTGACGAACAAGCAAAAGTGTCTTTAAGGTTCAAGTGTGATGATCTTTATTGTTTCGCTTTTAAGCCAAAAGGAAAAGAGAAATGACTTGAGTGTAATGATGGCTATGACAAACAGAAGTTTGGGACAGAAAAAGGCAAACATTTGTTTGAAAAAGATTCACAGTTCCTAAACTTCAATTTCTCTTATTTTAATCTACCTCCAGACAATACAAGTAGGTTAAAGCACAAACTAGGGGTTGGTTCACTCAGCAAAATAGAACATAATGCACTATAATTCCCTATATACAGTTATTTACAAATGTCAGCCGAATGCTTTCATTTTAATGATATTCACATGCACCTAAAGAATGTTGAAGTATATGGGAGAGAGTCCCACATTGAAAAGAAAAAAAAAAGAATTGTGCCTTATAATTCAAGACAAGGAGACACCTAAAATAGCCCAAGCCAATTTGGTGTGAAGCTCCATTTCTCAAGTTGAGGTAGGCCCAGTTTTTATAAAGTTCCAGATCCAGCACTCCACCCTATCAGGCCCGGCTCATTTCCAGATTTATAACATGTTATCAAAGCCTAAGTGCCTTAACAGGCTAGAAAGATCATGGTTCAAGAGACCGAGTTCGGTCTAAATTTTGGTTCAACAGTCCATGACCGAGTCCGGTCCAAAACAAATTGCTAGCCTAAGACACAACTAGGCTCAACTTGGCTTAGCAGAGCCCAAGACCGATTGTATTTGAAGAGGAGTGTCGAAGTATATGAACATTTTGGTGTGAAGCTCCATTTCTCAAATTGAGATAGGCCTAGTTTTTACAAAGTTCCAGATCCAGCACTCCACTTAATCAGGCCCGACCCGCTTCCAGATTTCTAACATGATATCAGAGCCCAAGTGCCTTAACAGGATAAAAAAGATCCTGGTTTAGGAGACCGAGTCCAGCCCAAAATTTGGTTCAAGAATCCATGATTGAGTCCGGTCCAAGACAAAAAGGTAGCCCAAGACCGAGTATGGTTCAAGATGAAGAGCTAGTATGGGCCAAGATATTAAAAAAGTCGAGTCCAGTCCAAGGTGATGAGTAAGAAAAGATGGGTTGGACAGTCCAAGCCTAAGAAGATCAAGATGTCCAAAGTTGGACAAAAAGATTAAGAAGAAAGAAGTCCATAGTTTGACAAAAATATGCAAATACAACTGGCTCAACTGGGCTTAGCAGAGCCTAAGACTAGTTGTATTCAAGACAAGGAGACACCTAAAAAAGAAAAGAAATATGCCTTATAATTCAAAATAAGGAGATACCTAAAATGGCCTAAGCTATTTTGGTGTGAAGCTTAATTTCTCAAGTTAAGATAGGCCCAGTTTTTACGAAGTTCCATATCTAGCACTCCACCCCATCAGGTCCGTCAGGCCCGACTCGCTTCTAGATTTCTAACAAAGAATACCTATGAGATGACATTTGATTATGGGGTTCCTTTTTCGGCATACTTAATTGACATACAAACTGCCTTTCGAATGGATAGGGGTAAATCCTCTTATAACACATACAGTTGCAATTATGACGAGACCTATCTTCGGAAGATATAGTTGTTCAAACATGTAATGGTTTTGAAATCTTGAAGAAGAGAAAATTTTTAATCTGGAGGGGGAACGAATAGACACAGAAGAACTATAGCGAAATATAGTTGTGATGGTATACTTTATTATGGAAACAGAGATGTTTCAATCCCTCTCCTTCCAAGTGTTTTTTATAGTAGTTCCAAAAAGTTCTTATATTTCGAGATTACTCTATTAGCATATTGTGGGGTGACGAACAAGCAAAAGTGTCTTAAAGTTCAAGTGTGATGATCTTTATTGTTTCGCTTTTAAGCCAAAAGGAAAAGAGAATTGACTTGAGTGTAATGATGGCTATGAAAAATAGAAGTTTGTGATAGAAAAAGGTAAATGTTTGTTTGAAAAAGATTCACAGTTCCTCAACTTCAGTGTTTCTTATTTTCATCTAGCTCCAGACAATGCAAGCAGGTTAAAGCACAAATTATGGAAGCTTGTGTTGGAAGATACTAGATCTTTATCATATTTTAAAGGGTTGGTTCACTCAGCAAAAGAGAACAAGATGCACTAAAATCCTTTATATATACAGTTGTTTGCCTTTGGCCCTTTTTTTGTGAAAATTCGAGCGTGCATCATTTGCTTCTACTTGAGAGTAATTGATATGGTGTGAACTTCAATGGTATGTTTGGGCATGTTCTTGGGCTTAGTGTCCAATTTTAGGCCCACAAATTTTTAAGGGACACTTCATAAATGTATAAAAAACTAAAATAATTTTAAAAGCACGTGTCCTTAAATTTGTTGTTTCAAAAATACTAAAAACGAATTTTTTTTTAAACTACAATTTTCTTCTTCATCCTTCTTTTTCTCCTCCTTTTTTTTCTTTCTCTATAAATTTTTTTCCTCTTTTTTTGATCTGTCTATTCTTGCATGATGTCGTCAAAACTACAGTCTTTTTATTCTTTTTCCTCATTCTTCTTCATCTTTTTTTTTCTTTGCAATTTTTTTCTTTTTCTCTCTTTTCATTCTCTATTATTACATGATATTGTCAAAATCATTTCCAAAATAAAAACTAAACAGCCAAAAAAATTTTCTTAAAAAAAATTCTCTCGTTACATCTTTTCATGAGTTTTTTTTCATTAGTTGATCTAATTTTAAGTTTCTCGATTGTTTCCCTTCAATGGCCAATAAATATCTTAAAGACAAAAAGAGCAGATAAAGGAATCAAAAGAAAAAGATAAGTGAAGTGAGTTTTTTTTTTTAAGAAGAGTTTTCATAGCTATTCTCTCATTCTTTTTTCTTTTTTTATTGGTTTTTTTTTGTTTGTTTTGACTGTTGTTTTTGGGTGGTTCATTTTTCAGTTTTTATGAGGTTTTTTTTAGTTGTTTTAGTGGTTTTTTTGGTAGTTGTTTTTGGTTGTTTTTGGTTTTTTTATTGGCTCTTTTCAATTTTATGAGGTTGTTTTGTAGTTGTTCATATTGGTTATTTTTCTGATTGTTTTAGTGGTTGTTTTTTATTGTTTTGGTTGTTTTTTATTTTTTTGGTTAGTTCTTTTTCACTTTTATAAGCTTGTTTTGTGGTGGTTTATCTTGGTTGTTTTGACCGTTGTTTTTTGATTGTTTTTATTTTTTTGTTGGTTCTTTTGCAATTTTATGTGTTTTGTTTTCTAGTGGTTTTTCTGTTATTTTTCTGGTTGTTTTTAAAAAACCATAAAAACAACCGAAATCAATCAAAAAAACAACCATTGCAAAACAATCTCATAAAACATAAAGTTGAATCAATAAAAAAACTAAAAACCAAAAGCCAAAAATGTTGCACAAATAAAAAGATTAAGAAAAAAGTAAAATAAAAATAAAAGAAAAAAGAAAAAATCAGAAACAACCAGAAAAATAACCTAAAAAATATAAAAATAAAATAATGAGAGAAAAAAATAAATATAAAGTAAAAAAAAAGAGAAGGGAATGGATAATAATATCAAAATAAAATATTAGCTACTTGCTGTTGCCTCATATTAGCTCCTATCCGTCTTGTACATGTGAGCAATTTCTGGTACCAATGGGTCATCAGAATTTGAGTCCGTCAACAAAGAGCAAATTGAAAGCAGCAGCTGAATACATGAATCTATGTCAGAAATCAATTCTAGTTCTTCTAGTCTGAATTATATATGTGTGTATATATATTTGGAACCTGTTTTGAAGCAATGGACTTCATTACAATTCATTAAAATGAATATATTTTCTATTTGATCCCGAATTGGGCCTCTACATGGAAGTCTTGTGCTTTTCAATAGCAATCCAACAAAATGAATTCAATTTTGGCAAAATCATGCCACTTTTGTTATGATTTACAACAACTTTTACCCTCATCTATATAATCTATATAAATATATAAAAGCTAAGTGCACCTAATTTGCCACCACTACAATCTTTATCTCACATTTTGACACATGGCACTTTCTCCTTTTACCTTTTCTCTATCTAAAAGCTTGATAATGGAGAAAGAGAAAAAAAGGTGAAGGGTTGTAGCTCTCCTTCCCGTCTT
>CATIWK010640973.1:0-20481 GCA_949634005.1 Mallotus japonicus | reverse complement strand
GACGACGCCCCTCATGCCGATGACGAGGATACTGGAGCTCAGGTGGCTCCAATTGTGAAGCTAGAGGAGGTGGCCGTCTCTACCGGCGAAGAGGACGAGCAACCAATTCTCGATCTGTAATAAAAGAAATATTAATTGTTTCCATCTATCGTTTTCAATATTTGTTTCGTTTATCTAATTATTAAAGTTTTTTTTTCTTAAAGGAAAGCAAAGCTGTATCGTTTCGACAAGGAAGGGAAGCAATGGAAGGAAAGAGGCGCTGGCTCAGTTAAGTTGTTAAAGCACAAAGAGACTGGCAAAGTACGTCTTCTTATGAGACAATCTAAGACTCTGAAGATATGTGCCAATCATCTTGGTCTGTTCTCTACTTTTATTTATTTATTTTTTCCAATTATAATTTCTTTGCTTGATTATTTTGTATTGATTTATTTGTTTTGATTTGCAGTGCTTCCAAGTATGACAGTTCAGGAGCACTCAGGAAATGAGAAGTCATGCGTATGGCATGCTACTGATTTTGCTGATGGTGAATTGAAGGATGAGCTTTTCTGCATCCGTTTTGCATCTATTGAAAGTGAGTCTTTTGTTATTTCTTTGTGAAAATAACTTGGACCTACTGCTTGCATGTGTGAATCTTGCATGTCTACCTGTACCCGTAGTTGTTGTTGATCTCTTTGTGCAAGGGATAGTAATATATGTTGAACTGATGTAGGTTTTTAGTCATGTGGCTGGATTTTCTGGTACCTTTTTCTTTGGCTATGTTACATATTTAGTTTGAAGCATATCTAACTGTGGGAAGTCGCTCGTAATATATATGTACATGCTGTGGTTACTGTTGTGAACAACGTGTAAGTGCATATGCAGTTTTTGATCTATAAGAAGCCTATTCTGAATTTTTTTGTTTAATTTTTTATGACTTGATTGATTGATATATTAGGAGTTACAAACCTGTGATTTGCATACTGTTAGAATGAGTAATGCAGGTCATTTAGTCTTATAGCTTGAGTTTGTCCAATTTTTTTTATTATTATTATTATACATTGGGAAACATGCCTTCAGCGTTACCTAGGTGAGAAGATGTGTAGGCATATGGAAATAGATAAACTCCGCAATAAGTATATTAGGGGAAAGGTAGAGTTAACTTCTATCGAGGATAAGTTGAGGGAATTCAGTTTAAGATTGTTTGGACCTATGAACTATATACCTGTAGAAACCCAGGTCACAAGGATTAACATTACTAGGATAGATGGAGTGAGGAGAGGAAGAGGCATAACTCAACTAACCTGGAGAATAGTGGCGAAAGGCGACTTGTTGGACAGCCCATAATTGCATGGAATGGAGAAAAAGAATTCGTGTAGCAAATAATAATTAATTTGACTAAGGCATTGTTGAGTTGAGTATACATTGGACTGCAAAACTTTTAATTTTTAAGGAAAATAACTCCTTGAAACTACTGTCAAATGCTGGACTTCAAGACAATATAGAGATATTATTTTTTTTTATTATACAAAAATGTCAGCAAGTGGAATTCAGTGGCCTGATCACTTTATGTTGTCGTTCAATTGTGGTTCAAACAAATAGAGATAGGGCATTTGGCTTTCAAATGTATATTCTTCTTGTATTAATTACCAATACTTGCATTTTGAAATGAACAAACAAGTTAACTACTATTATGGAGGTAGATATTTAAGTTTTGCCATTTTCATATTGTAATATCAATTACATAGCAGAATAATTTTAGGTCTCATTGTTGTTTGGATCCCGTGAGGTTTGTTTGTATGTTTGGAGATTTTCTAATTAAAACATGTCCCTTTTTTTTTTGTCTTGTGCCAATACATATTTAGTATTACATGCCAGAAATTTTAGGTACTGTATTAACTTTTGTTTCTTTCATTCATTAATTTTATGGAAATGTGTGTTGGGAAATGTAGTGATGTTCGCTCTATCGGTGTTAATATATTGTGGAAAAATCATATATATATATATATTTTTGGAAATTCAGTGATTAAATGGAAAACCCAACTTTCCTTTGACTTCAATAGATCTTTGCAAACCATACACAACTTCCTATGCCTTTTATTGCACAACAAACAGGGCTGTAGCCTACATTATGGAGGGTAGCCTGCCTCCATTTCATTAAAGTTGAAGAAAAAGTTTAAATTGAAAACAACAATGATGGACTTCAACCGATGCTGGAATTTGATTTTATATTGCTATGAAAAATGCCAATTTTAACATTTAAAAAATAAAATAAGGTTTAGCTAATCTGTGCATAAAGTATACTGGTAAATGGTGCATCTCTGAATCAATGCTAAATTATTATCATAGATCGTCTTCCCACTCTAATAATAGAATTTAATTTAGGTCTTCTGGTTCCAAGTACATCTATTGACAATAATATTATATATTTTTTTACTGTCAAAAAATGTTATAATACTTTTTCATTTTGTTTTAGTTCATTGGTGGGAGCCTGATCAGATTGATGTGAGCCTGGATGCATGTGTTTTTTTGGGAATAAATTGGCTTAGTCTTTATTTTATACCTTCTTCATCATACATATGCATTAGACATGCATCATTATGCTTTATGGCCCTTGGTTATTCATGTTTTCCCTTCATCAGATTGCAAGTCTTTTATGGAAATGTTTCAAGAAGTAGCTGAATCCCAAAATTCAAAAGAGGAAAACAAAGATACAACTGCTGCTGCCGAAGCCCTTGACAAGTTAAGTGTTGAAGACAAGAAAACTGAGGAGAAAGCTGTGGAACAGGTGCCAGCTGTATCTGAGGAGTCGAGCAAGACTGATGCAGAGGGTAAAAATGATTGTCCTTCCTAAATTTGAGAAGTTGGGTGCTTTAACCATGCTTCTAGTTGTTACGGGGTTGGTTGTCTACCTTGTTTTCTGTCCCTTTTGAGGTTTGCTCACTTAGATACAGCTGAAATTTGTGGAACTTTTTCCTTTTTGTGGTGTTTGGGGGAGAATGGTGTTAATCTATGGTTTCTGCAGTTTGAGTCTGTCTGTCCACTTTATTCGAACATAGCATCATTTTTGCTTGTTGAGAGTTGTGATATTCTGTGGAGTTCATCTAGGTTTTGTAGTGAACCCATTTATTTAGTTAGTGTATGTTGAATGGTTATGAAGCTCAGGTGACGACAAAAAGAGGGAGAGGAAAAATTTTTCTTTTTTACAGGCAGGTCTTTTTTGGGATATTATTTCTTAAATTGTGCAGAGTCTGAATTTGCTGTACTTATAATTATTTGTGTGCTATCTTCCGTCCTTTTGTGGAAAGATTTGTTTATCAAATCTACTAGGCTAAGATTTCGTCTAAGTGGAATAAGTTTTGAGTTTATATTAAGGGAAGTTTTCATAAATAATCCAAAAAGTAAAAAATATATCAAAAATCTTTTTATTCTTTTAAAATTAATTTTTCAAACAAATACTTTTCAAAAATAACAAAAAAAATACGATTTTTCTTCTTCTCCTTGCTTCCTCCATTAATTTTGCCCCTTTCACACTCAAACAAAACTAGCAGTAATCAAAATTTTTAATTTTTTTTTGAAATTTCTACAATTCAAATGTCAAATACCTAAAAAAAAAAAATTTGGAATCTGAAGTGAAGAAAACTTACAGGTTTCTCCTGCTGTAAATGTCCAAAATCCAATACTTGTATCACTAGTTTATGAAAAGGAATTACAATATGGAAACCTTTTCTATTTTTCACAACCTAAATATTTTGTGCAGAGAAAGTGAGATTAAGGTTTTTTTTTTTTTGCAGAGACTTTTCTCTGTATTTCTTCTGTGTATTTTTTGTACATCAGAAGAAAAAACTCCTTTTTTTTCCACGTACAATAACTCTCCCTTTTGGGAGTTGTTGATTGGATGAGGTAACTGTCAATGGCAGTTGTCACTTGTGGACACCTTTTGTTTGATCGGCTCGAAACAAAAATCTGGTGATGAGATAGTGCAAATCTTGAATGCAAGAGACCCGAAACATTCTTTAGAATGGACCTGAATGCCCCAAACCTCCACCCACATCAAACCCAATCCCAGGAGCCCAAGCCTTAACCCAAGAAGACCAAGCCCAGGAGCTCAAGCCCTTTTTGGCCCGATTGCAGGTCAGGGCCGTAGTAGAGACGCCTGACTGAAGAGGCACAGCCTCTATGGCGGCCACTTCGGTCGAAGAGGCGTCGCCTCTGTACGGCCCACTTGGGCAGAAATAAATGTAAGATTTGACAGTGATAAACAAGTGGTGGACCTACACCTTACTGATATGAACATATTTGCGTAAAAATGAGACTTTGGAGGCAAAAAGGTGCCTAAAAAAGGTGTGCACATAATGGGAGATGAAAAGGGGATGTCTTGTCAAGGCATGAGAAGCTTAAAAGGGGTATGAGGTGAAAGACTTAAGGAGGTTAGCTGGTCATTAGAAAAAGGGGGAACTTTTTGGAGAAGAGGAGGAAGCATTTTCAGAGAACAAAGAAGAAGAAAGGAGTTTTGGCTTGAAAGAGTTCATTTTCAAGAAGAAGAATGGACTCTTGCATTCAAGTGAGGATTGGAATCAACAACTAGTCTCTGAGGGCCAAGTTAGGAGCATCAAATCTGTCCTAGGAAGTAACAACCTCTATTTTTTTTAAGTATTGAGTTCTTGATTTTGCATAAACTCTTTCTTTGTTTTCTCATTTGTTTTATTAGTGTAGACACCCGGTTCGATCGGCCCGCAATAGGGGGCGAACTGTGGATGTTCGGTTTCGTCGGCCCGCAACGAGGCCTAATGATGAGAATTGCAAAGCTTGAATGCAAGAGGAAAGCCCAAACCTTTTGGAAAATTGACTTGAGAGCCTAAAACCCAAATCCAAGCCTAAGCCCATCCAAAATAAACCCAATCTACCTCGGCCCATTTGGCCCGATGTAGGGCCGGGCCAGAGAGTCGATCGCCTCTAAGGCAGACATATATGAGGCGATCGCCTCAACGTAGAGGCACTGCCTCTGCAATAGCCACTTGCGTCTGCATTAAATGCAGAAGTGACTATGGCAGCCAACTTGGTGGGCCCACCTCCCACTGAACTTCAATCTGTTACGTGAGGAGAGGATTTTTGGGAGAAGTAAAGAGCTAAAAAATGCAATGATGAGGGTAGAAAGTATAGGGGATGGGCTAGGCATGGGATTAAAAAGGGGAGGGGAGAGAAGAAAAAAAAGGGGAGAGCAATCGTAAGCAAGGAAGAAGAGAGTCCTGCAGAAAAAGGAAATGAGGAAAACCTTGAAAAAAAGAAGAGACATTCTTGAATAAGAAGAAGAGGAATCAAGCTCTAAAGGATCATTTTTTTTGAAAGAAAAGTGGAGATCTCGCATTGAAGTAAAGTTTAACACTTAAAGCTTATCTCTGAGGGCAAATTATTTTGGAAAAAGCTCATATTTCAGTAAAGATCATCACTTTCTTTTCAATATTAAAGTTGTAGCCTTGCTTAGTTTTTAGTTCATTCATTTGCTTGATTGTGCTTGTCCGTTGTGCTATGCCATGTTCTAAACATGATTCACTGAGGTTTTAGGTGTAGTTGTAAGTATTGTTTGTCTGCATTAAGTCATGCTTGCTTAGAACTGAAGTTTACTGTCTTTTGAGAGTCACCCGTGCCTGGTGATTAGAGAGGCGTTGCCCCATGACCAAGAGGCGATCACCTCTCAGACAGAAGATGAAGAGGCTATCGCCACTCCGACAGGGTTTTGCATAGCCTCGTCTTGATATTCTCAATAATCTCTGTATGATCCTATGAAATTACATGCTTTTTTATGCTTTTGATCTACCATGCATGATTGTTTTATCATTTGGTCAGATTAATGTTTTCATATATTTGTCTATTTTTCATTTGCGTTCAACTTGATCTATAAACTGACTTCGTGAATTCCTTTTTTATAGAATTTCTTTTGTATTTCGGGAAATTAACTTTTGTTTATTGCAGAAATCTGGAACGATTTTGCAATTAAGGGGAATCGTTTCCCTTAATTAGTTCTTGACAGGGTTTATCATGGTTTACTTTCAGTATATTTGTGGTTTATTTTTCATTTATTATCTGTTTATGGTTTATTTCTGATATATTTCATGTTTATTTCACTTTTATTTGAAGTAAAGTGTTGTAATCCTTAATCCTTTTCCCCATTTTATTTGGAATGAATGATTGTAAATTATTATTCTTGATGAATGTTGTGACTAAATACATAAAATGGGGTTAATGTGCAAACTTGGACTTTTAATGTAAAATTTGATAAATTAGTTGAAGGCAATTATAATTTGCATGTTAATAAAGAAATAAGTGAATAATTAAGGGTAATAAAATACAAAACACAAACGGAGGCCGATCGCAAGGTCGGGTGGGCATTCAAAACGCTCATACCCAGTTTCCAAACCTGTTCTCTGATGACGGCTTTTGGGAACCTCCGTGGAATCTAGTTGTCGTACAAGTGTGTCCTGGCTTTTATCCGGGTGGTGACACCATCTCCGATTAGGCTTTAAGACCTACTTAGTATTTCCTAGTGGGCCTTGAGCCCATACAATGTCGTGGTTGCCAACACTTGGGCGCACGCTAAACCCGGCCGCCTACAGTGGCGACTCCACTGGGGATAGAGAAATTGATTCCAAGTGTTTTGTGATTTATCATCTTTAATTATTCCTTTATTCCTTTTGCATTTCTGTTGCATTTATACACTTTTTGCACACAATGAGCACTTCAGTCCCTATTAGCCCGATAATAATCATTATTCTGCTACCTACGTTTCACTCAAACCTGGTGGTGGAATATTTGGTTATTATCACTCACGACACATACTATTTGCGTTGCTTGGACCCTTGAGTGGGGAGACGTATATGAATGTATATAGTTGTAGGAGCCGAAGCCTACTACCCGAGACCCAAGCTCATGTAGTGACTTAGCAATTTTCCTTAGAAATATTCCCAAATGCATGTGTTTATGCCCTTTGATGGATCCTTAAAAATAAAAATCGAGCCCGTTATGAATAACCTTGTCAAAATGGGCCTTTCATGCTTACTCTTAACCCATTTTAAGTGGATGTTACCAAAATAGGCCTCTCATGCCCATTTTTTTTTTGGCCCACTATAAATGGATCTTGGCAAGGTGGGCCTTGATGTCACTCTTAGCCCGTTAAGGATGGACTTTGGGTTTATTTAAAGGATTCATTTTGAGGGTTTCTTGCATACGACGATTTTGTTATCCCCTGCTGATAATTAAAACCCAGGCCAGTAATCTTATGACAAGAAACTCACCATTGAACACATGTGTGGGAGGAATAAGGGTGGAGGTTATTCGTTTTGAAGCTTTGTATTTTGTTCTCTGCTATATGTAAATTAAGTGTGATTATTCTCTGTCTTGTTTTAAATAATAGAACGGACCTGCATATCATGCATACATGTCATGCATAATTCTAACCCGTGATTTTGCAGTTATAGATCCCTCAAGCTCATTTGTGTGGATCCGCTCCGATTTTGGTCGCTTAGTCAGAAGTCCAAAAATAGTAATGGCAGGAGGTTTTGATCCCGAGGCTTTTAAAGCACAGTTGAAAGATGAGGTGTTTGCTGAAACCCGATCAATGATGAAAGAGATGATGGGGGAAATAACCAAGCTAATCCGAGAAAAACAGCTGGCGCAACCGACCAACCCGATCGATTTGGATGTTGAGATTCCGATAAAAGAAAGGGAAGAAGATGACGTGGCAGTGTTAACTGATCCAGTAAGTCGGAGAAATGTGAACTTAGCCGAGAATGTGGAACAGTCTGACTGGGCCAAGAATATGACTAAAGCCATGACCCAAATGTAGATGATGATGAGAGAAAAGGGCATGGATGCTCTGATGGATTACGCTGATTTGAATCTAGATGAAGACGATCCCTTGCCTTGGAAATTTAAATTCACTGACATGAGAAAATACTCTGGGACCGAGGACCCACATTTGCACTTGAAGCAAATATGTGACGTACATAAAGGCTACTAAGTTGACTAAGGCCCGAATAGTCAAGCAATTCCCTATATCATTAGAGGGTGCACCGATCCGTTAGTATTATGCTTTGGAACAACATGTCCAGTCCGACTGGAAAGAATTATGTGCGGCGTTCGTGAAGCAGTATGGCCTCAACGTCCAATTGGAGGTACCATTGAGAGACTTGCAAAATACCAAACAGAGGTTCAATGAGTCCTTCATTGACTACTAGACTCGTTGGAGGGGGAAGTTAGCCCAAATGAGAAATAGACATGCTGAGTTGGATAAGTTAATGTTAGCAATAGAGGGCTATGTCCCAGCATTGTCTAGGAAGCTGAAAGACATTGGGATTCGTAACTTTGAAGAACTGTATAGGTTTGGGGGTCCAGAAAGAGTCAGATTTGGCTCAAGAGAAGAGATTCTTCGGGGGAAGATCTGGGGGCAAGGATGGAGCTGGTTTGAGCAGTAATGTGCAAATTGACGCTATCAGACAACCGAGCAATATTGTGCAGATTAACACTGTCAGGCTAATGCTGAGGATGTTCCTGTGGAAGAGCTGATAGTGGATGAGGAAGAGCCTGAGGAGGACATTACTGCTTCGGAAGTAAAAGACATCGATGGTCTGAACGAGGAACTGGATCTTGAGACCTATGTCCTGGATTCCGTCGTGGATCTTTTCTATGATGATTTTGATGTTTCTCTTGCTGCTTTATTTGAAACTGATGACTTGTTCTTTTCCAAAATGAATGCAATGAAGTCTGACTTTTCTTATTTGTGTGATGTGTTTCCTAATGGTTATTCTGTTTGTGATGATCATTTCATGCAATGTTTGACAATAATTAGAACAATCTGCTTCATTTAATTTAAGCACAATATGCATATACCTTTTGCTTCTGACATATCTCATGTCATTAGTTGGCTTGCTCTTGCAAGTTTTCCAATTAACCATTTTTTTCTCTCTCCTTTTACATCTCCTTGACTTTTGCCTGGACCGTCTCTTTTGAAGTTTTCAATCCAGCAGGACTTTTATTTTCTTTTCATTTTTCTGTCTCTGACTTTTGCCTAGATAGCCTCTTTTCGAGGTTCTCCCTAGTAAGACTTTCACAAAAAGTATCTCTTGAGCTTGTCGAGATTGATGGGCTCTCTGAACTCATTCCCTTCTAAGTCAGACAGGATAGCAGCGCCTTTGGAGAATAGTTTCTTAACCAAGTATGGACCTTCCCAATTCGGTTTGAACTTTCCACGAGGATCTGTCATTATTGGCTTTGTGAGTTTCAACACTAAATTTCCCTCTTTAATCTTGCCCCGGCTTGATTTTCTTATTATAGGCTGGGGCTATCCTTTTCTGATACAGCTGCGAATGATACATGGCCTTCATCCTCTTCTCGTCCAGCAACGTGAGCTGCACTAAACGGCTCTCCACCCACTGATACTCGAGAATTTTAGACTTCAAAAGAACCCTTAATGATCAAATCTCAACCTCTACTGGCAATACAGCTTCACACCCATACACCAAGGAATACGGAGTGACTCCCATCGATGTTCTAGTAGTAGTCCTGTATCCCCACAGTGTAAACTGCAAATAGTCCATCCAATCTTTGTAATTCTCCAGCATCTTAGCTAGGATCCTTTTTACATTCTTATTTGCGGCTTCTACTGCACCATTCGCTTGTGATCTGTATGGAGATGATCTATGATGCTCAACCTTGTACTCTTGCAGCAGAGCAGAGGTTTCTACTCGAAACTGAACACCGTTGTCGGTGATGATATGATGAGGCAATCCATATCGGCAAATTATGTTCTTTTCAATAAACCTTGCCATTTGTTTTGATCTGACAGTGGCATACGACTCCGCCTCAACCCATTTGGAGAAATAATCAATGGCCACTACGATGTAGCGATGACCGTTCGATGCCTTTGGTCTTACTTCCCCTATGATGTCAATTCCCCAAACTGCAAACTGCTAAGGAGAAGTCATTCCTTGGAGTTCTATAGACGGCAAATGGCTGACATCACCATAAGCTTGACAGTTATGATATTTTTTTACAAACTTGACACAATCTGTTTCCATGGTCAGCCAGAAATAACCCTAACGAGCTATCTTCTTTGCCAAGATTGTCCCGTTCATATATAGCCCGCATACCCCTTCGTGCACTGCCTCCATGAGTTTCTGAGCTTCATCTTTATCAACGCATCTTAGGTGGACCCTAGTCGGCATTCTCTTAAACATCCCATTATAGCTGATGAACTGTCATGACAACATCCACAAGGACATTCTCTCTTTCTTTTTCGCATCATCGGGGAACTGCCCCGTTTCTAAATTCCATTGCAAGTTATAGAACCAAGGCCTTTCGACAGCATCAACTGGCATGACCCTTATTTCTTCGTAGCAAGGGTTTCAGGATTTTACTAGAACTAGAGGCTTAACTTTCGTCCGTTTTCCACTTTCCCACATAGAAGCCAACGTAGCTAGGGCATCTGCTATTTGATTCTCTTCTCTTGCGAGATGAACAAATTTGCACTGAGCAAAGGATAGCGAAACAATAGCTAAATAATCCTAATACAAAAGCAACCTATCTTCCTTTACCTTCCACTCTTTGGAGGCTTGTTTAACAACCATCATAGAATCCCCGTACATAGTAACATCCTCTGCTCTCACACTGTGCAATGCTTCCAAACCAAAAATACAAGCCTCATACATAGCTTGGTTGTTTGTTACCTTGAACTCAAGCCTCTTTGCCACAGGGATAATTTCTCCTTCTGGCGTGACTAGGATTACACCAATTCCAGCTCCTTTGTTGTTAACAACTCCATCAAAGTACATTTTCCATCCTTGAACCTCTATTGCTCCTAAATGCTCATCCGGAAACTCCAGTTCCCATTCCTGTTCATCGACTATAGGGTTCTGGGCCAAAAAGTCTGCTACTGCTCTCCCTTTCACTACCTTCTTCGTTACATAGTCTATGTCAAATTTAGTGAGCAGAACTAACTATCTGGCCAATTTTCTCATGAGTGACGGTGTTTGCTGAAGACACCTGAGAGGATTGTGTTTAGATACCGCCTGAACCTAGTATGACTGGAAGTAGTGTCTGAGCTTCTTTATTGCCCTGATCATTACCAGGCATGTCTTCTCCACTAGACTGTAGTTGGCCTCATATTGCAACAGCTTTTTACTCAAGTAATACACCGCGTGTTCAACCTTCCCTTCGCTTTCCTGGGCTAACATCGCCCCTATCGCATCCATCTCAATTGCCAGATAAAGAATCAAAGGTTTACTTAGTTTTGGTGGCTGTAGAACTAGGGGATTCATCAAATAATTCTTAATAGCCTCGAAAGCTTGTTGACACTTGTCGTCCCAGATTATTGGTTGATTCTTCTTCAGAAGTTTGAAGATCGACTCTCAAATAGCAGTCAATTTTGCTATGAACCTACTAATGTACTGCAGTCACTCGATAAATCCTCTAACTTCCTTTTCAGTCTTAGGTACATGCATTTCTTGGATCGCTTTGGCCTTATCCGGATCCACTTCTATTCCTCTCTGGCTAACAATGTGCCCTAGTAGTTTTCCAGATGTTACCCCGAAAACACATTTCTTCGGGTTTAATCTGAGATTGTACTTCTCCGTCCTTGCTAGAAACTTAACCAGAGCTTCAAAATGGCCTTCTCTGGTTGCAGACTTTACCATCATGTCATCGACATATACTTCTATCTCATTGTGGATCATATCGTGCAACAAAGTAGTGGCCATCTTCTGATAAGTACCCCCTGCGTTCTTCAACCCAAATGGCATGACTGTGTAATAGTAGATGCCCCACTTAGTGGTGAATGATGTTTTCAGCTTATCAATCACCGCCATCATGATCTGGTTATATCCCGAAAAACCATCTATAAAGGAGTACATTGCGCTGGAAGCCATACTATCGACAAAGGTATCAATATGTGGCAATAGAAAGTCGCCTTTCGGACAAGCTTTATTCAAGTCTCTATAGTCCACGCTCATTCTGACCCTTCCATCTTTCTTGGGGACTGGAACTATATTCGTTAACCATTGAGTGTCCTCTACTACGTCCAGAAACTTTGCCTTCAGCTGCTTCTCGACTTCTTTTTTGACCAAAAGAGCCCATTCTGGTCTTAACCTTCTTTTCTTCTACTTTATTGGTGATATGTGAGGATACATAGGGATCCTGTGCTCTGTGATTTCCCTATCGATACCTGGCATGTCCTCGTAGCCCTAAACAAATACTTCCTGTCTTCTTTTTAGTGTTTGTTTCATTTTTCCTTTCTCATCATGAGTTAAATCAGAAGCAAGCAATATATTTTTAGGGTTATCATTTGTGCCTAGATTAAATGCTTCAGTTTGTGTAGAATTAATTTCAAACATATGTATGAAATGATCATCACAAACAGAATAACCATTAGGAAACACATCACATAAATAAGCAAAGTCAGACTTCATTGCATTCATTTTAGAAAAGAAAAAGTCATCAGTTTCAAATAAAGTAGCAAGAGAAACATCAAAATCATCATAGAAAAGATCCACGATGGAATCTAGGACATAGGTCTCAAGATCCAGTTCCTTGTTCAGACCATCGATGTCTTTTACTTCCGAAGCAACAACGTCCTCCTCAGGCTCTTCCTCATCCACTATCAGCTCTTCCACAGGAACATCCTCAGCATCAGCCTTCTTCACCCTTCACATACTCAGCGAAGATCTCAAATCCTGGTATCACCTCTTCGGCCATCAGAAGGGGTTCCAGAGTCCCATTATATGGATAACCGATGCCTTCCCTCACAAAAGTCTCTTACAAAGTCTTTCCCTCACCTTCACCTTCCTCCTCTTCCTTCTCAAGTTGATCCCAGATCTCGAATTATTCCTCAAGATTATCACCTTCGTCATATCCTACCCCATGCTGTAAAATCAGCGTTTTGCGCTCCATGAATCCTAGCATACCCTGCTGATATTCCCTAGTCCTATGCCAGGAAGGAAGTTCATACTGCGCATCATGTCTAAAACCTTTTCACTTATCTCAGCTTCATAAATCATACAAACCTCAAAGTTAGGGCTTGTAGGAATCTCCTTAGGAGCTAGCTTCAGAGCAGCTACAGCAGCCTTAGTCTCTGCTGAGATAGTGACAACCTTGTCCTCATATGGGAATTTTATCTTCTGATGAATGGTGGATGGCACACCACCCAAAGGACGAAACCACAGCCTTCCCAGCAGAATAGCGAAGGTCACAGAAATGTCAATTACATGCAAATCGAGCCAAGCTTCAATAGGCCTTATTTTGACCAATGCTCTGAATGTCCCCTCGATAGGCCTCTTTGTATTGTCATAAGCCTTGATAATCACTTTAGAAGGCTTCAGATCCACTACAGTCAACCCCAACTTCGGTAGAATTTTCAGTGGGCACACATTAATGGCGGAACTGTTATCCACCATCACGCAACAAGTCATCTTTCGTTTCACCTTAGCTTTAATGAACAAAGCCTTGTGGTGGTCCCTTCCTTCCAAAGGTAGATCATCATCAGAAAATACAATGGTTCCTTGAGGAGTTTCCATTAATGAACCAACCATTTGTTCAGGTGTACAGCCCGTAGAGATCTTTCTTTGGTCTAAAGCCAGAACTAGTGCTTCCTTATGGTCCCTAGAATGCATAAGTAGCTCCCAAACACCGGCAATAGTTTCTTCTTTCTTCACCTTTTCTTTTGAACTTTCTGCCTTTTCCAATTCTGGTTCAATGGGTTTGATTCCTTCTTCTTTCTTTTCAACCTTCCCAACTGGCTGACTCGTTTTACTCTTCTCACCTTCCCATAAATCAATCCGGCCTTCGCTTTCATCATCAGAGCTCCAGATATCCAAAACACATACTGCAAGCTCTAAAGGTTGTTCTTTCTGGTCTGGGTCTTTTTGTTCAAGTTTTGGTAACTCAGGAGTGGCGTCAAGGAAGGAATTGAAGACTTGTTCCTCTATTAAGCTAGTACCGATCATGAGGATGGAACCTTTTGGTAGTTGGGTAAAGGGTTGTTTTGTGTGTTTGGCTCTCGGGTTTCAGGGTCGGTGATCTTAACCGTATCAATCAAGTCTTGAATTTCATATTTCAATCAGGCGCAATTATCAGTGTCATGCCTGATGGTCTGGTGAAAGTTGCAAAAGAGTTTTGGGCTGGCATTTAGCATAGGTTGTTGTGAAGGTAATGGTTGTAGCAGGTTCTTCTTAATCAGCTTTTCAAGAACTTTAGAAAGAGGTTGCCCTAAATTTGAAAACCTTCGAGGTTGCCTGACAGCGTTAATCTGCACAATATTGCTCGGTTGTCTGATAGCATCAATCTACACATTACTGCTCGAACCAGCTCCATCCTTGCCCCAGATCTTCCCCTAAAGAATCTTTTATCTTGAGCCAAATCTGACTCTTTCTGGACCCCAAACCTATACAGTTCTTCAAAGTTGCGAATCCCAAGGTCTTTCAGCTTCCTAGATAATGCTGGGATGCTACCCTCTATTGCTAACATTAATTGATCCGACTTAGCATGTCTATGTCTCATTTGGGCTAACGTCCCCCTCCAACGAGTCAAGTAGTCAATGAAGGACTCATTGAACCTCTGTTTGGTATTTTGCAAGTCTCTCAATGGTACCTCCAACTGGACGTTGAGGCCATATTGCTTCACGAACGCCGCACATAATTCTTTCTAGTCGGACTGGACATGTTGTTCCAAAGCATAATACTAATGGATCGGTGCACCCTTTAATGACATAGGGAACTGCTTGACTATTCGGGCCGTAGTCAACTCAGTAGCCTTTATGTACGTCACATATTGCTTCAGGTGCAAATGTGGGTCCTCAGTCCCGGAGTATTTTCTCATGTCAGCGAATTTAAATTTCCAAGGCAAGGGATCATCTTCATCTAGATTCAAATCAGCGTAATCCATCAGAGCATCCATGCCCTTTTCTCTCATCATCATTTGCATTTGGGTCATGGCTTTAGTCATATTCTTGGCCCAGTCAGACTGTTCCACATTCTCGGCTAAGTTCATATTTCTCCGACTTACTGGATCAGTTAACACTGTCACGTCATCTTCTTCCCTTTCTTTTACCGGAATCTCAACATCCAAATCGATCGGGTTGGTCGGTTGCGCCAGCTGTTTTTCTCGGATTATCTTGGTTATTTCCCCCATCATCTCTTTCATCATGGATCGGGTTTTAGCAAACACCTCATCTTTCAACTGTGCTTTAAAAGCCTCGGGATCAAAACCTCCTGCCATTACTCTTTTTGGACTTCTGACTAAGCGACCAGAACCGGAGTGGATCCACAGAGATGAGCTTGAGGGATCTATAACTGCAAAATCACGGGTTAGAATTATGCATGACATGTATGCTTGATATGCAGGTCCATTCTATTATTTAAAACAAGAGAGAGAATAATCATACTTAATTTACACATAGCAGAAAACAAAATACAAAGCTTCAAAACAAATAACCTCCACCCTTATTCCTCCCATACACGTGTTCAATGGTGAGTTTCTTGTCATAGGATTGCTGGCCTGGGTTTTAATTATCAGCAGGGGATAACAAAATTGACGTATGCAAGAAACCCTCAAAATGGTTCAAACAAGTGATGAATCCTTTAAATAAACCTAAAGTCCATCCTTAACGGGCCAAGAGTGACATCAAGGCCCACCTTGCTAAGATCCATTTATAGTGGGAAATAAAATGGGCATGAGAGGCCTATTTTGGTAACATCCACTTAAAATAGGTTAAGAGTAGGTAGGAAAGGCCCATTTTGACAAGGTTCATTCATAACGGGCTCGATTTTTATTTTTAAGGATCCATCAAAGGGCATAAAACACATGCATTTGGGAATATTTCTAAGGAAAATTACTAAGTCACTACATGAGCTTAGGTCTTGGGTAGTAGGCTTCGGCTCCCACAACTATATACATCCATATACGTCTCCCCACTCAAGGGTTCAAGCAATACGGATAGTATGTGTCGTGAGTGATAATAACCAACTATTCCACCACCAGGTTTAAGTGAAACGTAGGTAGCAGAATAATCATTATTATCGAGCTAATAGGGACTGAAGTGCTCATTGTATGCAAAAAGTGTAGTGAATGCAACATAAATGCAAAAGGAATAAAGGAATAATTAAAGATGATAAATCACAAAACACTTGGAATTAGTTTCTCTATCCCTAGTGGAGTCGCCACTGTAGGTGGCGGGGTTTAGTGTGCGCCCAAGTGTTGGCAACCAGAACACTGTATGGGCTCAGGGCCCACTAGGAAATACGAAGTAGGTCTTAAAGCCTAATCAGAGATGGAGTCACCACCCGGATAAAAGTCGGGATACACTTGTATGACAACTGGATTCTATGGAGGTTCCCAGAAGCCGTCATCAGAGAACGGGTTCGGAAACTGGGTATGGGCATTTTGAATGCCTATCTGACCTTGCAATCGGCCTCTGTTTGTGTTTTTCATTTTATTACCATTAATTACTCACTTATTTCTTTATTAACATGCAAATTATAATTGCCTTCAACTAATTTGTCAAATTTTACATTAAAAGTCCAAGTTTGTACATTAATCCCATTTTATCTATTTAGTCTCAACATTCATCAAGAATAATAGTTTACAATCATTCATTCCAAATAAATGGGGAAAAGGATTAAGGATTACAACGCTTTGCTTCAAATAAAAGTGAAATAAACATGAAATATATCAGAAATAAACCATAATAAACAGATAATAAATGAAAAATAAACCAGAAATATACTGAAAGTAAACCATGATAAACCCTCTCAATAACTAATTAAGGGAACTGATTCCCCTTAATTGCAAAATCGTTCCAGATTTCTGCAATAAACAAAAGTTAATTTCCCGAAATACAAAAGAAATTCTACAAAAAAGGAATAGACAAAGTCAGTTTATAGATCAAGTTGAACGCAAATGAAAAATAGGCAAATATATGAACATTAATCTGACCAAATGATAAAACAATCATGCATGGTAGATCAAAAGCATAAAAAAACATGTAATTTCATGGGATCATAAAGAATTACTGAGAATATCAAGACGAGGTTATGCAAAACCCTGTAGGAGTGGCAATCGCCTCTTCATCTTCTGTTTGAGAGGCAATCGCCTCTTGGTCATAGGGTGACGCCTCTTCAAAGAGGCGTCGCCTGATCACTAGGCACGGGTGACTCTCAAAAGACATTAAACTTCAATTCTAAGAAAGCATGACTTAATGCAGATGAACAATACTTATAGCTACACCTAAAACCTCAGTGAATCATGTTTAGAACATAGCATAGCACAACGGACAAGCACAATCAAGCAAATGAACGAACTAAAAACTAAGCAAGTCTACAACTTTAATATTGAAAAGAAAGTGATGATCTTTACTGAAATATGAGCTTTTTCCAAAATGATTTGCCCTCAGAGATAATCTTTAAGTGTTAAACTTTACTTCAATGCGAGATCTCCACT
Source organism: Mallotus japonicus (assembly GCA_949634005.1). Lineage (NCBI taxonomy): Eukaryota > Viridiplantae > Streptophyta > Magnoliopsida > Malpighiales > Euphorbiaceae > Mallotus > Mallotus japonicus. Next base: position 3,024 of record CATIWK010640973.1, on the reverse strand, counting down.
TTTCTTTAAAAAAAAAATGATCCTTTTGAGCTTGATTCCTCTTCTTCTTATTCAAGAATGTCTTTTCTTTTTTTCAGAGTTTTCCTCCTTTCCTTTTTCTGCAGGACTCTCTTCTTCCTTGCTTAAGATTGCTCTCCCCTCCCCTTTTTAATCCCATGCCTAGCCCATCCCTTATACTTTCTACCCTCATCATTGCACTTTTTAGTTCTTCACTTCTCCTAAAAAATCCTCTCCTCACGTAACAGACTGAAGTTCAGTGGGAGGTGAGCCCACCAATTTGGCTGCCATGGTCACTTCTGCATTTAATGCATATGCAAGTGGCTATTACAGAGGCAGTGCCTCTGCGTTGAGGCGATCACCTCCTATATGTCTACCTTAGAGGCGATCGCCTCTGTACAGAGGCATCGCCTCTGTACAGAGGCATCGCCTCTCTGGCCAGGCTTTGCATCGGGCCAAATGGGCCGAGGTAGATTGGGTTTATTTTGGATGGGCTTAGGCTTGGATTTGGGATTGGATTTGGGTTTTAGGCTCTTAAGTCCATTTTCCAAAAGGTTTGGGCTTTCCTCTTGCATTCAAGGTTTGCAATTCTTATCATTGGGCCTCATTGTGGGCCGACTAAATCGAGCATCCACAGTTCGCCACTATCGCGGGCCGATCGAACCGGGTGTCTATTGATTCGAGGGGTATGAATGAAAGACTATTTCTTATTATGCATAACTTGTTTATTCACCTTCATAGCAGCATAATTGCATATCATCACACTCACCACATGCACCATGGTCCCTAAACCCTCGATAATACTGAATGACATTGCCACCATGATTCCACTAGAGTCATGGGGCATCGAAGATAGGTATTATCACCTTTATCCTTTACTCGTGTATTCGCCGGGCTCATCTGACCAGAATCTGTAACCCAAGTCCTAAAGGGGGGCGACCGAGTTGTCAAAAGAATGCTAGACTCCTTGACCGGAGTCCATAACCCTAGTTATATGGGGGCATTCTTGCTAAAGGAGCCCAAGCCGTAAGCCCGACGCAGCTTATGTAGATAAACTAGTAGAAATCTCCTCTAGGATCCCACCTAGCTCTTGCATGTTATCCCTGATACTGTCCATTTGACCTGTCATTCACAAATGATATGACATCTCTAGTGTCTGCCACCATTTGCTATTATTATGTCAGCCTTCATAGACTATCCACATTTAGACTTATGTGATCTTCGTTTACCTTGTGTAAGCCTAATACACGAGGAATAACAAGAATCATACACCTCAGCTTGGATAGTCTGTAAGGGATGACAAATAGTGACATCTTTTGATAATGGAACCTATGGAAGTCGTCCATTTGTCCTTATTAGATCAAGTGGATGAAACAAGAATTTGACTAGATTGTGGACATTCATGCCAAAAGAGTCAAATTGCAAATCACCAAACGAAACCTTCATGTCCCTTAGTAAACACACCTAATGTCGATGAGAGGGACATAAATTTGGATCGCTTTTGTTGCCTATAGTCCATGCGCTCGCCGGTGCGCACTAGCTATAGACGCCATTTGTGACCTGAAAATTGGGTCTCTCATTGACGTTGTGTAGTTACCTCGAGTACATTTTGTTGAGTTTTGTGATACAAAATGCAGCAAAAAATTAAAATTTTTATCACAAACCTTTACCCGAATCCATGTAATTCGATTAATTGATTTAGTTAGGGTTTCCAAAACCTTACCATAATCGCAAGTAAAGGCTAGATTGCTGGAAGGGAGAGAGGAGGTTCACACCGGTGACACCCTACCTCGAGCTTTTCGTTTTATTTGAACGGATTGAGACATCTCTAAAATAATGCGTCCTCTATTAATATCCACATGAACAGACCTTGATTCAAAACGAATCTATTTATGCTAGCACTTTCCTGATTATCTCACAAAATCAAGAACGAAAGAACTCTGTGTTTGTGTTTTCTCAAAAGGAGAGAAAACGAATTTTAGGTGGCTGAAGTGATAGACGTGTATGAAACCCTAGAGAACATGATATATTCATAGACTTCTCAATTAGGATTTCACTTACCAAAACGCCTTTTGGTATATACCACTTTTAATTTTGATTTGATTTAAATACCAAAAACATAAATATATTTTCCTATTTATTTGAGATAACCATTACCTTAAATAATTAAGTAAATAAATAAATAAAATAAATATATGTACGAATATATATATATATATATAAGTTTAACTGGGCTTGGTAAACCCATATTCGTTTTGGTACTAGGTGTGTGACCCTGTAGGTTCACATAACGTTGGCAGTGGGCCTAAAATCCCAATTTAGATCTACAAGTCATAATTGGCCTCTAGCAAGACATTATGACTAACCAAGTTATGTGAAGGCCGATAATCCGACATAACCTTATTACAGTGAACATTGTAGTCCCTTTATCACATGATATCTTAATTGAACATAAGGCATAGTTTATGTCATCCTTATACAGTTAAATAATATTACGACTTGATTCCAAGTAGACTGAAAATGATAACTCTTTATCAATTCATTTTAACATAGCCATGCATTTTCCTTCAGTCTATCTTATCAAGGGGCCCATAGATATCTTACGCATATTAAATGAGGGATAAATTCCTTCTCAATCACTCACATTCCTTACATAACTCATTTCATATCCAACAACATTCTATTTCATCATCCTGTTAAAGAAAATGTTAGAATGTGTCAAAATATAAAATAGTTATATGAAATCCATGGTAATTTCAAGGTCAAAGGACTAAAACAATATTACTGTGATGATAAATACTTATGACAATTATCTATGTAGTATTCTCATAGTGGGTCAATCCAGTACATGATTTCTCAAATAAGTACTGATGAGCTGACTTAATATCTCATATTCATGATTAGTAAAACATAATCATCAATCAACACCATACTAACCTTAATTCATTAATATTTATATAATAAATAAATGGCTAGGGATAATATGAATAGAACTTATATTTTAATCTAAGGGTTTTACTATCAAGT